>JAPYZK010006816.1:0-12454 GCA_030522785.1 Platygaster equestris
AACGGGATTCGGAGCACCTTCCAAAACCGGGATTCCACGAAAAAAAATTTCGAAATTTCCCGTTTCGAGTGTATTTTCTGTTGAAGTTGAGTAAAATGAATAACTTTGCAAAATTTTATATTTCTAAGGTACTTGGATCGCTCAAAAATTACCGATGAATATCGAAAAAATGACGATTTTCGAAATTTGATGAAAACTTTCACCTTAACAGAAAATGCACTCAGAAAGGGACACTTCAAAAAATTGTCTTGGGCAATTCCGGTTTTGGAAAGTGCTCCGATTCGCGATTAATTTCAGTCGTTTTAAAGGTCTCACCGAGTCCACTCAAACTGTATAATATCAGCTTCAAAAGACTAATGGTTCGGCTGAAAATCAACTTTAAATTTCGAAAATCGCCATTTTTGCCATATTCATCGATGATTTTTAGGCGAACCAAGTAACTTAGAAATGTAAAATTTGGTAAAGTTACTTGTCTTACTTGACTTCAACTGAAAATGCACTCGGAACGGGACAAAAAAGGTCAACTTCGTTCGAACTTTTTCGATCACTTCGTAATCGCCTTAAGATATTACGTCTGTGGTGAAGATAGGCGCAATGAAATGACGTTGTCTGCCATCTTCAGTACATGGAAGTTAGCATTGAGAATATATCTGTATATATCATTTACATATATGTATAAAATTGTTCGATTATTTTATTTGTGCGAAAACGGTACGGTGAAAACTCGTGTTTGGCAGCGCGTTTTGCGAAAAGTAAAATTCTCTGTAACTTTTTACCACGTTTCATCAAAATCCTACGTGTAATTTAAGAGAAATTCGGGAAAAAAGGAATTCGTAATCGGCGTATAATCAGAACGAAGGCCGGAAAAACGTAACACAATGACTATATTTTCATCTGAAATGAATTCAATTGATACACTTATATACATACAAAACATTATAGACTGTTGTGTTGTGAGTTAACGGCATTGTAATGCATACATGTGCACGTTGACGACATACGTAAACATAATATTATTATGAATGGGCTTGTTAACATCTGCACTTGTCTGCACTCGAGCACTGATGAACTCCTCGCAGAATTACACGTCGTAGCGCGGTTCACTCACACGTTTAGCTCGTGTTTTTTTGTTTTTGCATGTCTCTACGAATAATGAGACCGGAATGTCACGAGTTTTCGCTTTGATGCAAAATATAACGTTCGCAGACGTTACGAAATATTTGTAACCTTGTAGTTGCAGCTGTTCGCAACGCATTCGTAAAGTTCTGCTGCACAATTAAAAGTCAATACGTACACATTATATGTCCCATGTAGGCCAGCACAAAAAATCGCAGCCATATTCTATTTTCACACAAAATATCCTGAAATATCCCGTCATGGACTAATATTATCGTTTATTCTTCTTTCCGCGAGAAAACGTTGTTTCAATACAATACAATTTCGGTTCAAGTTTACTCGAATGACTTGGTCGAAAATGTCTAGTCAGGTTTTCTCAAGCAACCCTTTACCCTCAAATATCACAGAGAAGCCACCAAAGTAGACTGGAACCCCATAAAATTATGCGTTACTGCGTCAATGCTTAATTCTCTCTTTTGGTGGTTTGTTTAAACACAGCGAGAGCAGAAATAAGGCATTCGTTGCTTTTCAGCAATATCTCGTTTATAAATAAGAAGGTACGAAACGTCGACATGATTTCTATTATACAACATCCATTTTACAGTAGGCTGGGCTTTGCGTACATTTGCCAATCATCGACTATAACCTCCTGATCGAGATTCCATTCACATCATTACTTGATCGCTTCACGTCCAAATCCATACATTAAATAATTCAATTCATATCTATAGATATACATATATCCATATATATATGTATATTCATATTTCGTCCATTTGCAATAAACTTTGTGTATAATATATGTATACATATATATATATAAACTTTAAAATTTTCATAAAATGCACAACACAAAAATAAATGCTCGTATTCATATTTCTTCCCTTCTGCCTAACTTTCGCATTCTTCTCACCTTTACATTCGCGAATATTACGTATTATTCTTCAAACATTCTACAAAATATCACAAAAATCGCACCAGCCTTTGTTCGCAGCAATTTTATCATACACCAAGCTCTGAGAGAATTGTTGTTGTATCACACTTGTTTCGCGACAAGATAGAGGAGGAGGAGTAGGAGGAGGAAGGGGCAGGAAAAGGAACGAAAATGAGGGAAATGAGAGAGAGGGAGAAGGAAAAAATAGAACAAAGGTCGACGAACCAGCGTCGACGGGATATCCTCAATACGAGTCATACGTGAAATCATTATCAAATCACTTGGTGAGCTCCCTTTTTGTCGGGGTTTGCAAAAAGTACAAGCAATGTAATACGAATGTGTAAAAACGCCTGCACAATTAACGGTTCTGAAACTTGGACCCCGTAATGTTTCTAATATTTGTTACAAACATACTCTTTCATTGGCGTTTTTCAAAAGAAATTAAAACAAAAACAAACAATGTTTCTTGTACGGAAAATTGAACCTTGTGCGATCGAGTCCTGAAGACTGTTGAGAAAACGAGAAAAAATTAAAGTTCCAAAATGGAATTTGCCAGGTGAGTGAGTAGCAGCAGCAGCATTCGTTGTACTATTATTACAAGACACTCGAATTAAATACTTGGACTAGACACTTTTTTCATTGCAGTGAAAAGAAACGTTGAAAAAAAAGGCTCGTTGTTTACTCGAAGGACTCGAGAGTATAATTGTATACAACAAGAGTCGGGGTCCTTCGATTTTTGGTTTTTTTTTTCGCGGTGCACAATGACTGCACATCCTCGTCATCATCATTTCGTTAGTCGCGCGACTGGCCGCCTGCACAATGAATAGAGAGGACAAGTTTTGGCCACTTTTAACCATTTTGGGCGAAATCTCGGCCACGCGCGATCCAAGTCATTCGGCGCGACAAAAAGTCAAAAAAAATAAGCCTCGTTATAACAACGACGACGACAACAACAACAACATCAACAACAATGTCTACTGTCTGCAGTTATTGGCAGTTTAATGGCACGATGGACGAGTTTACGCAATTTCAGATGGATCGCGATTCGAAAATGGGCAACGAAGTCGTCTCGCAGCTGTGAGCGCCGCGGTTTTTCAACTTCCCACTCATCTTGTTTCCTTGTTGGTGAATATAATATGTTCTGTTGACTCTTTCACTTGGCCTCGTCTTGTTCCATCGGCTCTTGCTCGGAAATCTGACAAGAATGTTCTTTTGTCCTGCAAAAGTTGCCAATTAATACATTCGTTATTTCATTGCTTATTCCAAATCGACGGTCCCGGGTTATTCTGAAGTATCTCAATTAAACAAATGAAATTCACAGTATCTGACAGCTGCGCGTTACAAGTAAAGTAACTTGTCAGACCGAATGAAAAGTAAAGTATCTCCCCATACCCGATTAAGTGTAAAGTAACTCGAAATTGATACTTTCGAGAACGGAGAGCTTCAAAATTAAAAGCTCATTCAAAAATCAGGCATACATCAGGTTGTGTGAAATAGTATACTAAAATGAAAAGTGTATTCTTGAGAATATTGTTGGTGGGTTTATTTATGAATCCACTAAAAAATAACAAGAGAAATGAACCATATAAAAATGTTTGACCAATAGGTGACGTAGTAAGTCACGCATTTTCACGAGGTTTTGTGCAGTTTTTAAAATCAATATTCGAGTTACATAAAAACAAATCGGTTGTTCACTAAGAAAAATATTTAATGTTCTAATGCAAATTTGTTTATCAATCGCAGTTTATTTTTTGATGTTCCAGGACACTTTGGTTGTACGTACTTCTTAAAATAATGTCCACAATCAAGAATTATTTCTTATAACAAATTTCAACTTTTAGAGTACAGTTTATATCGATTTATATGATTTTTATTGTCCATTTACATCTCATCACCAAGTTTTTTTTCGTGATGTATGGGTGGTTATCACTGAAGTTATAAATTTTAGTGTATAGATAGCAATACTTTATTAAAAAAATCTTTCACGTAGTTAGTCGCACATTTATGAAAAAGGGACGAAGTTTTCGTCACCTACAAAAAACAGGGACATGAAAAAAATTTAATCCTATGTACATTCGGCAATTATAATTTATGAATATTTATTCGTTCAAAAACTTTCTTTAATAACGTCCAAAATTTATAACACACTAGTAAACAATAAGGTGCTTCCAGGAAAAAATAGTGAACAGATCATTTTGCAAGAAAATTTCAATTACTGCAGTCATAAATTTGCAAATTTATTAACATTTTCCGTCACTACAGTATTTTGTCGCAAACGTCATGTAAAACGGGAATGTTCGAATTGGAGTTACTTTAGTTGTCACTGAAAATGAATGGAAAAAACAAAGTGACAGATTTTTTGAATATTTTTTTCCAACGAAAGCTGCGATCAGTATGGGTTAAGAATTGTACGGAATGTAGGGGCAGAGGCATATTTCAATTTCGCAAGAAAATGCCATTTTTCATAAAAAGCTAGTTACTTCACACTTAATCGGGTGTTGAGAGATACTTTACTTTTCATTCGGTCTGACGAGGTACTTTACTTGTAACGCGCAGTTGCCACATACTGTGGATTTTATTTGTTTGATTGAGATACTTCATAATAACTCGAGACTGTCGAAATACATATAACAATATATTATCTTATGTATTATATTCATAATACACCTATTATACATATTACATAAGAAAAAATTTTCAATTACAGTTTTTTTTCATTTTCCTATTGTTTGTAATTGAAAATCAACCTGTTTTTCAGTAAATGCAATAATATGAGAAAAACATAATTCAAGTAATACGAAATAACCGTATTGATTCGATTGTTACAATAATATTCCATTGAAATAATAGCCATGATAATGATGATAACAACAACAACAACAATATTATAATATTATTATATGCTGAATATTTACCGCGGTGTAGAATTAAACAGACGCGGGATTATACGATTGCGTTGAAAATTCACATAACACAATTTGCAAATAAACGTTGTATATATTATACAGTAAGTCGGTATTTCGACGACTTACGTCAAATTTGTAGGTTTATTCATAGACAAGGAAGCCATGGCGGAAACTGTCTCCGTCTCGTCGTGCTCTTTTTGACTCGCTTCCAAAGCACTCATTCCTACAGTGTGAGCGGCGAGTTTCAGACAAGGCCAATGCGACATCTGTAAAATTTCGAATTGCATGATCTATCATATCGATTAGATGGACATTATGATTATGATTATAATTATTATTGTACGTGACGAATGGTCGACCTGAATGGCGATAGTTTTCTGCAAGGTGTCGATGGCATTCTGACAGGGCAGCCTGGTGAGTTGGTCCTCTCGGAGGGGGGTAGGCTCGTCGCCGAGGAGGGCCCTGACGCACTCCTGGGCCGAGTCGCAGATTGCCGCGAGGTCGTAGCCTCCTTCGAGGGCAAGGACGATCTTGCCGTTGGCGAGGCTGAGGAGCTGTTGGGTCATGTAGCCGAAGCAGGAGGGGCTGAGCTTGTAGCCTCCGAGGGGCGCGGGGTGCCCGAGGGCGGCGTCGAAGCCCGCGGAGACGAGTACGAGCTCCGGGTCGTACTCGTTGGCGATGGGCATGACGACGGTGCGAAACGCAGCGAGGTACTCGGCGTCGCCCATCGGGGGATTCAGGCCACCAGACCAGGCGACGTTGACGTTGTAGCCCAAGCCCTCGCCCGCGCCGCACTCCGTGGGACCCCCCGTGCCTGGGAAAAAATTACCATCGTCGTGCCGGTGGATCGAGAGGTACAGGATGCCCGGGTCGTCGTACAGCATTTGTTGCGTGCCATTCCCGTGGTGCACGTCCTGCTCGTACAACGGCAACGGCAACAACATAATTTACATATAAATTATACAGTAGCTAGTAGTAGTCGTCGTTCGTATTTATTATTAATTATATTATCATACTTATTAAAATTTTTCAAGTCGTTTCATTATTTTGTAAGGGGGCATCGGCTCATGCACTCACCCAATCCAATATTAATATCCTCCTCGTGCCGAGTTTTTGTTGCAAAAGCTTGGCGGCGATAGCAACGGAATTGAAAAAGCAGAAACCCATGGCCTGATTGGGCTCCGCGTGATGTCCCGGTGGTCGAACGACCGCGAAGCCGTTTTTGACGTCGTCCAGGGCGGCTTTGAAGGCCAAATCGACGACGCAGCCAACGGCCATCCGCGCCGCGGCCGCCGTGTACAGCTCGTTCCACGTTGTGTCCGAATCCACTCCGACTCCCCCGCAGGGCAGTCGCACGAAGTTTTTTATCGGCAATTGTGACAGTTTCGCCACGTCCAGTTTCTGCCGATTCACTGGATTTGTACCTGGACATCCAGGAATTGGATTAAAACTGCATTATTGTTGTGCAGTGTGAGTATGTGATATATTACGGCAATACATTAACTGCAAATGTGATGGAAAATGATGATGATGATAAATGATGAACTAGCTAGTCGAGAATTCGAACTGAATGTCTACATGATGGAATAATAACGCTACAAAGACATGAGGAAAACTAACCAAAAAGAAGAGTATGCGCCTCGCTATGACAAGTCTGGATCTCCTCGAGTGTAGCCTTGCGCGAGCGGACGCGATCGCAGCGCTGGAGAAGGCCAGTTTCGGAAAGTCGGGCCCAGACACTTTGTAGCCGGCCCCCGTGTTCCGGGTGGCCCTTTACCGTTTCGCCGCAAATGCACGCGTGTTTTGTCATCAGTGGGTCATAGGCCAAGCCTGTGGTTGGCTGGTGCGACGAACATCGCGCGAAAGCCTCTCCTGCACCGGCTTGAGGACCTATTTTTTCGACAAACGTAGTAATATAACGCATAATATACATATTTTAGAGATTCGCTGCGATCCACGCGCTTTTCGATCATTTCACCACCACCACCACCGCCACTTTTCACATAATAATAAATGGTACAATATGATAAAAGCTATGATAAAAGCTACACGTTCGTGCAACTTTTATCATAGCCATCTAGTGCAGATTTTATGAAACGATGACTCACCCAAATGAACCAAAGGACTGGAAAGGGCCCGGGAAAGGGGCCTCGCCCCCTGCATTCCTCTGGGATATCCCGCCGCCGCCGCCGCCGCCGTTGTTGTTGTCGCCGTCGTCGTCGCTTCGTTATGCAAGGTGTGTCGCATTATCAGATCCCTCTGTTGCTGCAAAAATCGCTCTCGGTCCCGTTGCTGCTTCGACATTTCGCTCTCCTGCTGCTCTTTGAGTTCTTTTTTCCCTGTAAGATCTATCACGTCGGCGGACTCTTCGCTTTCAGAGGCCTCTTCTAGTTGTTGACTCGCCTGCGAGCCCACCCGCGTCAGCACCGTTTGGCGCAACTGCTGTTTCAGGTAATTGTGAGCTTGTTGCTGCTCGTGCAACTGCTTCTCGGCCAGGTACTCTTCGTAGTGCGTCGGAGCTGACATCATTCCTCCCCCCTGCTGCTCAGTTCCTCCCGCTGTTGCCACTGTTTGGAGCATCGGGTGACCCAAGGGCAACGGCGCCGATTGTGTTCTACCTTTTTTTCCGGATCAAACATCATCATTTTTTAGACTTTTCTCGGCTTTTTTCCAGGCTTGGTTAAAACGTGCGGCCCCGAAGGGCCTCGTCAAATCGTTTCTACTACTCGCATACAGTTACTCGCGCATTTATCATCGTCCATCCATAGTATGTTATATCATCATGATGCGTATACTTGCTACCTTACATCTATCGATAAATGATCATCAATCAAGCTCAATTCATCGACCTTAATAACGAATAATCTTGTTCAATGTATACAATATAGTATATAAACTTCGATGATGTTGACTGTAGAGTATTATTTAGAAAACGAAAAGCAATAATAACGATTTGCAGCAAGGTTTCGAGGATCGCACGCCGACGAGTGAGGCAAAAAAGAAAACATACTACCTAAAGGCCGGTGGCCAGCCTTATGTAACCTTGCGTGCGCCACTTGAATGTCCGTTATCGGCGAGCTCTGATATACCAAATGCTGCTGTCTATTATTGCCTACCGTCTGCTGCTGCTGCTGCTGCTGGCAAGACCGGTGCCGTCAGCGGCATCCCTAACCGCGCCGTGAATGCCGCCCGCACTTCCGCCTCTGACACTGTCGCCAATTTCGTACCGCTCTGCATTTTCACCAAATAATGACGACAAATTTTCCATACAATAATACATATATAATATCATTTTCGCACTGGTCACTAAATACTACACCACTGTTACCACTTGTAATAGTTATGGTGCGGTAATTAATAGCAGTGGCACTGCCACAACATGTTGACGGTTATGCTCTGCATACATAGAGCTGATATAAAATGTAATTTATTCAACGCCCGCGAGAAATATGTAATTTTGTGGCCCTGCCAAGAGTGGACAAAATAATGGATTACCTGATTGTTGGCGTATGGCATGCGGGTGATGAACTCGTTCGCCCACTAGTGAGTGAATAAGCTCTTCGCCCACGCTTATCTTAACGACCTATAGCTATTTACTCGCTCACGCTCAGTTTAGCGACCGTTTACGCATGGATAATGGTACCAAGATGGCGGACGAGCGACTCGACATATATCAAAACGTCAAACTCCCCAACCCTAACCTCAAAATTACAAAACTGCGTATTGCTGCACTGTTTTTTTTGTTGTTTACAAAAGTGTCGAATACAGTCATAATTAATCCCGATGAAAATCAAAGCAACGAAAGGAATATTCAGTTTTTAACTCCCTAGAGTACGTAGCAAAGCTCTAAGGGCGATTGTTGCGTCAATCAATCAGGAAACCCATAATTCCCCCCCCCCCCCAGCAGGGCCATAAAATCCCATATTTTTCGCGGTTGTTGAATAAAATATTGTGTGCGACTATTGGTCGAAAGAGGAGATAATTCACTCGCGTGTTGCCACACTCGCTACGCTCGTGATGCAATCTCCACGCTCGAGGAATCCCCTCTTTCTTCCACTAGTCGCACAATATATTATTTATGTATGTATAACATCGAGCATAATAAATTCTTACCGCTGAAGTGGATGATGGCACGTGAGGTTTGCCCAAAGAAATGTTGGGCATGGACGGGGAACTAAAAAGCGAGAGGTCCGAGAGGCTTCCTTGTTGGCTGCCGCTCGTCAAAGTACTGCCGTATGGAATATTTTCACCCTCCTTGAAAAAACCGATATTCAAACAGCTTCCTTCTACCACTAGGCGATTTCTTTGTATTTTTTTATTTTTTTTTTTCACATCTTCAAAAATATTATAGTGTAAAAAATGGGAGGAAAATAATAGTCACCTCCTGAATCGGCGTGCTGTTTCCGGCCGTTGGACTCGCTTGCGAGTTGTTGACCGTGGGCGGAGAGTTGGGGCCCGATTCAGGATTGCTACTCGAATCTACAGAAATTCGATCAACAATAGTGATGCCATCGAAAATTCCAGCATTTCTTTGATGATGTCTATCAGCAACTTGGAACAAAGCCTCAAGTTGTCGAATGATACAGTCATTTAAATATTATAAAATATTATGAGAGTTTAAAAATTCAACCACTACTTGTGTAACTTTTTGGTTTTGTTAATCATTTGTACATGCTGTTACTGCGTCGAAGCCAAGTCAAGAAAAAACAGATGCAGCAACACACACGGTACAAGTAAAAAGTAACAAGTAATATAATAATGAGTGGAAGTAAATTAATGTACAGTTTTTGTCGTCAACGCGAAATTCAGTTTTCCGAAATAATTTATTCTGCAACATAATATATGTATACTTTACTGCAAGTTGACGCTTGATTGAAACAATAATTTGACTGATATTTCAATGATAATAATAAAAATAAATTGGTACATTACTGATGCATGAGAATAATTATTAATACGCATCTTGATGGAATCAATTATCGGTGCAGTTAACGAGTAAGAAAATCCAAGTATAATGTTGTTGTTTTTGTTTTTCTTTTTGTTGCTGTTCTGGTAATTAACACGTACTTGCGAGCATCGACTTGCGCTTATGGTGGGGTAGTGGACGGTCCTTGCGGCGCGCCATGAGGGGTGAGTTTCGGGAGGCCGCCATGTTCCGCACGTGCTGCTTAAGTCGCACCTTCAGATTCGGCTCCGAGGCTGGCCGATTTTTAGCCGAGGTTAGTCAATGTACCACCATTATTGGTGTGTAATGGGCGATGATATCGCCTATACGTATGGCGAATATTGGCGATATCGCCGCCGCGTATTCATCTCCAGTATTACATAATGCATATATGATATACTGCACTTGTGCAGTAGTTGGCAGTAGTCTCGCGCGGCACACACACACGCACACGCGCGCATAGAAAAAATAATATACTATACATACATTTACACATGTTGTTTTTTACGTCAGATGACAGAAAAAGGAGAGAGAGAAAATATAAGAGAAAGAGAGCAGCGGACAACGGCGGAGCAGGGTAATGAGTAATGACGCGATTTTCGGTCACACTGCAGATGATGCTGCTGCAGTAACAAAACTGACTTTGGCGAAATTACGGTAATAATCATTAAAAATTAACTCGAAAATACACTAATAGCTCGTCGACCGAATTTTTCAACTATTAATTTCAGAATCCCTAACGGTCGTGACTCGATTGCGGCGATCGAGTTTCACTCGAGTTCCAATCGAGTAGCTGATTTCGCTCATTTCTTACAAAAAAATTACGGAATTATGCATTCATTTTGATACAAAGTCTTTCAAATGTTATTTCGAATGAAATTTTTTCAGATATATTTACTAAAAAATGAGGTAGAGGCCTGATCATTAATGGCTGGTCTTGAATATCGATGTGTATCGATTGTTTCCCATAAGCGTCAAAAAATTCGATACATGACGATAATCAAGAACAGGCATTAATGAACAGGTCTGTACATTGACAATAACAAAAAATACCTTATAAAATATATATCAATAAGATATATAATTTATATATTATTGATAATAGTAATAATATATAATCACTGCAAAATAATATATTTACTGGAAGGAAGTTAATTAACACGATTAAAGTCGCTATTTTGACAACAAAATTATAACTCGATCGGAACGCGATCAAAACTCGATCAAAACTCGATCGAGTTTTACTCGAGTCACGAACGTCAGGGATTATATTCAATTCGAACGAAAACAGAAAAATTGATTTGCAAAACTAATTGCAGACTCACTCGAAATTTACATCAATTATAATTTCGCAAGATTTGACCCAAAAAAATTAATGTTGTTGACAGCTGTAGCAGCAGAGGAAATTTTTGGCATTTCGGGAATGTTTTAGTGCTAGTATAAGTGTCAATGGTCTTCTCACATCAAGTATAATATATATCGCACCAACCCTACAATAATTAACTCGAAAGGAAGATGTCTAACCCAAAAAAATTAGGTTATTTTTGATGATGGCTTCTTCTATATAGGTTCTATTTACAAAATCATCTGAAACATCCGAATTCGTAAAAACTTCGAGCTACTGATATTTCGATTTCATCAAACAATCGCAGAAATATCTGCATCCGAAAATAAACAATAATAATATAATGAATGATGAGGTGAAAAACATTTACGAAAAATGACACGCCACATATCTAGCGCACCGCTGTCGAGCGTGCTATATTTATTGACGTATTGTGATGTACATATTATGTATATATGTATAGTCAATATTAACCGCTTCAGTGGTCAAACGGACCAATTGCTAAGCGGTACTGTGCGGCGATTGGTCGGCTGGGACCATTGAAAGCGGAGGAGACGGGTTCGAATCCCGTCTGTGGGACCACCGGGTTTTATTTCTCAAAATTGATTTCCTGGGGTCGGGGCACCGATATTCCTTAATATCATCGGCACCTCTCAGGGGGATTCGAGCCAGTTTCCGCCTGCTTGCCGCGGGGTTTTCCATGGTTTCCCCCGCGGGTAGATGGAGGGAAAATCCCCTAGTCGACGTGAATACCAAGTAGTGTAATGAAGTCGGCCATGGACGTGGGATGCGAGACGAAAAAAATATATATTTGTTCAGGTATAAAGAGACGTGAAGCTCAGAGACCCGACCAAGGGTACAGTATCCAGAAATGAAAAAAAAAATAAAAAAAAATAAAAAAATACAAAGAGCCGCGGCAGCGCGGTGGTCAAGCCACCACCAAGCTGCCAGGCTCAAGGATGCGGGTTCAAATCCTGGCGGGGTCAGATTTTTTTCTGTAGCTTTTCTGCTCAGAAAAAATTCTCTGATTGCCAGTAGACAATTCGAACTTACATCCAAGCTATACCGTCACTTGGTTTTCCATGGTTTCCCAAGTGAGTCAATGGGGGGTTGCAAAAACCCATAGTTGACGTGAATACCAGTCAATAGTAAGATGAGGATAGTCCATGGCAAGGAGGAAAAGGAATTGAGAAAGGGGGAGAAATTGT
>JAPYZK010006819.1:0-12330 GCA_030522785.1 Platygaster equestris
GCAACATCTCCATACGCAACATCTCCATACGCGTCGGGTCTCGCGATCGTGCATTTGCAGCTTTGGTGCTGGGCATTGTAATTTGGTGAGATTGTTCCAGATTTGTACGCGTTGCGAAATTGTTATGACTTTACTTAATTTAAACTTTCAATTCACCAAACCTTGTAAATTTGACTCAATTTTAATAAAGCCTTTTTTTGCTTTTCACAGCGCTCTTAGAATCGCTATCAGTGATTTTCACTGATTTCTATTTTGAGAGTGTTGAGAGGAGTATTTTTTCTGCTAAAGAAAATTCGGTTGTTTTAGATAATTTATACCTTTCCTGATTTGACAGTGCAAGCGCTATTATTTACCTTTTCTTTACAGCAGTGACTAACTTATTGTGACTTCACAAAGACAAAACCAAATCATCTGTAGACAATCTTTTAAATCGCCTAATTGAAAACAAATCGTCAGTAGACGACCTTTTAACATCGCCTAATCGGAGCTGAATCGTCTGTCGACGATCTTTTAAAAATCGTCTCGATTTTCTAATCGAAGCCAAATCTTTATAAACGATCGTCTTAAAACGATATTATAACAATCGTCGAAGGAAGCCAAATCTATATAAACGATCGTCTACAAAAAATCTTCTAACAATCGTTTAATCAAAGCCAAATCGTCTATAAGGATCTTCTACAATCGTGAAATAGACGATAATCTCCGAACTATTTCCGTTATTCCAAACGATATAATATTTGCAAACGATATGTCTTGAATGCATGTGGTTAATGAGGTTTAAAAAAACTAGTTGTACAGTCATATGTCCAACAAATCGATATCCATACACAAGAATGGATTTTTACGAGCAACTACCTGTTGCGCTCCTGCGGAGCTATAGTAAGCTATAGAAACAATGTCAGGTCACGAGCGACATTTGTTCCGAAGCCTGTTCAATAATTTACCATTCCAATCGTTCAATTCATTCTGAAGCATCGCGTGGAAAAAGGAAAAGCGAAAAAAACCGGCTTACGGTCTATAACTGTTTCGGATCGTTTGAGTGTTTACGAGAAAGTTGCCTATTTTGGGACGGCCTTTCTAATTCATCGTCATGATAATTTTTCGAATGTCACGATCGTCATCGAAGAATTTTCGAGAATAAGGTAATGAGAGCGTGGGTTCTGGTTTTGGAGGTATTACCAATTAGTCACGTTTGAAAAATCAATCGGACGTGGAATCGGTGGAATGTATTTGGGGGGACAGATGAAGTTTTTGATTCAATTTACGAAACATTGGAATCGAGACTGGATTTCGAGTTCTAGTTTAGAAATCGATGTTAAATACTGTTATTTTTCCAACAATTGTTGAACCACTCTAGAAAATTGAACATTTTTAATGGATCTTTTTTTAGGGTCTTGAAAAAATTTACGTAATCCGTCTTTCCATTTTTTGTCTCTAGAATTTCGTTTGATTTAGATGAATAGATTTGATGATTCTGAATTTTTAAAGTTTCAGTAAGAATTTTGTTGGATTTTCGAAATTAGAAACATTTTGAAGTCTTAGGAATTTCGTGAGTTTCGAAGAAATTTCAAAAATTTGCATGTTTTGGATCTAGAATGTTGAAATTATGCAATTTGGAAAAATTACAAAGTCAAAAATATACATTATGCGAAATTTCATCAAGTTTCGGGAAAGTGGCCGCAAATAGACAAAAATTCAGAAAATGATGAAAACAATTTTAATAATTTTATTTATTTATAAAAAACTCTGGTAGATTTAAAGGAAATTGGTAAAAGTAGGAAATTCCGAGTCATTTAATTAATATCATTTCGAGAAAACGTGCATCCTGAAAACCGTAAAGAACTGAAAAAATAATTCAAGTTTCGGGAAAATTTCCGAAAGTTGACGAAAATTCTGGAAGTAATAACAAATGTGTAAAAAACTGAAAATAAGTTTACCAAAAATTCTCGTAGATTTCAAGGAAAACCCCAAAAACGTGGAATTTTGAGTAATTTCATTCGATTTCGAAAAATTGTACATTCTGGAAAGCACAAAACAAATTTCGAAGCTCAAGGAAAATTTCTAAAATCATACGAATTCTTAGAAACTTGGTGAAAATGACTAATTAAAAAAATGATTCTGAATAATTGAAATTATCATATGTACTCAATAAGATTTCGAAAAATTCCGAAAATTAAAAAATTCTTGATTATTTTATAAGATCTCAGATAAATGTACGAAACTCGATGAAAACCCTCCAAAAAAGTAGATGCAATATTTTCCACTATATCCCAATTCCCGTAAATCCTCTGAAAATTCTCCCAAATTCCTAAAAATTCAATCTTACTCCAAATCCGAAAAAAATTATATAATAAAAACAAGAATTAATTCGAAAAAAATAAAAACAACTAGCATAAAAGTGCACGAAACATAAAAAAAAAACACGCAAAACATCCCGAATTCTCGTAATATTCCAAATACTATTTCACTCTCTGAAACGAGTATCTACAATCCTGAAAACTCTTCAAAAACCTCACAAAAATGCAATATACATCACAAAAACCTTCAAAACTCCTCACAAATTCCCGCTGAATCATCTATATTGAAAACATTTTTTCTCTGATAAACTTCATCACTAAAAGTGGAAGATTTGCCATTTATCTCAACGAATTTCGTCGTCTTAAAAACGTCCAACGCGCACAAGATGATCAAAAAACTCACCAGTTGCGCGATTTTGATGATCCCCGGTAACGAACGAAAATAGTTCGGGTTAACAACGAGTCCAGGCCTCGCTGACTCCGGCTTCGGCGACCGGCCACCTTCCACAGTCACCACAGTTTCCGACATCATTATCCTTTTTCCGAAGACGAAAACTCACTGTCTGCGTTCCACCTCAATAAACGCGATTTTCCGGAATATTTGACAGGGTTTTCTTTTATGTATTATTATTTCGTAACGTAACGATAATTAAAAAATATGGGACTTCGGGACACACCTGCTTTCCGCGACAGAAATTTCTCGCGACGTTTACCCAACGGCTACGCAGGAGTACTAACACTACTAACGCAACGTTTTCCCTCGCCGGACGGGGACCCCCACTATAGCGACGACACACTGGCGTCGCAAGAAATGTAAACTGATGGAAGAAATTGAAATAAACACAAAATGGCGCCGACTCAGCGAGGTAAGGTGAAGTGAATTAATTTGTTTGTAATCAGAACAATTGTGTACTAATTGAAAAATGCAAGAGAAACATTTTTGAAAATGGTACGTTTTTTTATAAAAATAGGGAAGAAAGTTTTTTATTTTCAAAATGTGGTCGATTTGTCGACATTCACCGATTTTTATCGATGTTCTATCGATATTTTCATATTTACCGACGGTTTGTCGACATTTATCGATGTTTCATCGATACTTATCGGTGTACGATCACATATAGGAAGTCATCGATGTTGACTGATGTTCTACTGAAGTTTTATCGACGTTAAACAATTTTCATCGATATTCATCGATGTTCTACTGATGTTTTAATATTTACCGACGATTTGTCGACATTTATCGATAATTATCGATTTATCGATGTACGATCACATATCATATCAAAAGTCATCGATGTTTTGTCGATGTAAACTGATGTTCTACCGAAGTTTTATTGACATTCAACGATGTTCTATCGATATTTTCATATTCACCGACGACTTGTCGACATTTATCAATGTTTGATCGATACTTATTCGGTGTCCCATCGATTTTTATCGATATTAAAATCACATATTGGAAGTTGTCGATGTTTTTTCGACACCAACCGATGTTCTACTGAAGTTTTATCGACATTTACCGATTTTTATCAAGTAATACCGACATTGACCGACCATCTGTCGACATTTATCGATGTACAATTGCATGTCGAAAGTCATCGGTGGTTTTAATGACGCTATATTCAGTTTATGGGCGATTCTTCAGGTGAGGGGAACATCTTACGATAATAATGCAAAAGGAAAAAATGTTCATTTTCTCATCCTTATTACACACGCCCCATGTATTTCTTGGTCAAGGGGCAAAAAAAATGTCCAGGGTCGATTTTGTAGGAAAAAGCTACTTGAGAAGTCTGTTTTCGAAAAATAATTACACGAGTGAAAAAATGAATAAAGAATTCAAATGGAAATGAAAATCGCCCTCATTCGAATAAGGAATCTCTAGCGGTTCCTGTAGATGTTTACACATTAAAAAATGCAGAAACTGACAAAATGCTGATTATTTAAGTTACAGTATTTATTTTTATCACTGTTTACGTACAGCCCTTCTATAATATCCACGTTTCAGTCGTCGCTCGTCGCTATCCCCCCCCCCCCCCCCCCCCCCCCCCCCCCCCCCCCCCCCCCCCTCCCCCTCCCCTCGTTCGTTAATAAAGCTATACACATCGATTCGTTCGCTTTTTGTACGCTAATTACATTCTTACGATCGAAATTCATGTTTCTCGAGCGATATACTTTTTTTTCAAACCGAGTTAAGAAAATGGAGCAAGAATTTTGTTTGTTTACCGGCCAAGCATTAGCATGGTGCGAATAAATTGACTTTGGTTCGGGAATTTATTTGTTTACTGGAGAAAATTTATTGTTTGTTACAGGACGATCGAAATTGTAGAGGGAATTTGAGTTTTCGTAACTCTCACTTCAAAATTAACACAGAAGTCAACTTATTCGCACAATTTTTGTTACGAGCATTGATAAATGCGAAAATCAATATTTTTCGGGGTTAGTTCATTAGCGAATGTGACTAGTTCTCTGCGTCAACAGATTCACTTAAAAATATTAACTATTTACAAAAATTCCAGGTAACATCGAAAAATGTATCCATTTTTACCCATCAATGTTTTGTTTTCATCACATTTTCATTCAAGGGCCGTGGCGTTTAAAAAAAAATTTTTTTAAATATCAATTCTCATTTCAACTGAAAATTTTTTCGGACCTAGCCGAAAATTGTTCTATCCATATCGAAATATGTAAAATATAAAACTCATCAATTTACCAATTCCGAAGCAATTTTTTACCTACTCAAAAAATTTTTTTTCCTAATTTAAAAGAGGAAGCAAAAATATGTTTGTGCGAAAATTTCATTCGACGCTGAAAAATTTGTTTATCACATACGCACGAATTTTAATTGGCAAAACAAAAAAATTTTTTCCTAAGCACTCGCACGATTTTCGGGATCAAAATTATTTCGGGAATCGTTCGATTCGGGGAATAAAGCGAATTTTGTCATTCAATTTACCCTAGTGAACGTTTTAACGTAAAACCTTCTCAAACGCGGTGTAAACAGTTTCCGTAAACAATTTACACGGAGTTTGCACAGAATTTACACGAAATTTACGTAAACTGTTTACACAAAATTCACATCAAATTCACGTAAACATTTTGACTCAATTAGTTCCTTTCTTTCGCCTTTCGTCATGATAAACTTAGGCCATTTGTTCACATTTAAATCAAAAATTCAGCAGACCCCAAAAACCCCCATTTTTGTCCGAGTCGATCAGGAAATAAATGTAGAAAGCGCTATGGCGAAAAAATCACTACCAAAAATGCGTTCAAATCGACCCAAATACGGAAAATCGACTCTCCATTTTCAAAAAACCCAAAAAATCGGGTCGATTCGAAAACCACTACACACGGTGATGTAAAAACGCTCACACAGTCGCACACGAAAATACAAAAAATTACAAAAAGCGTCAGTAAGCGTTTCGCGGTAATCTCTCGAAAAATGCAATTTTCCTCATCAGCCTAACTCGAAATCGAAAAAAAGGGGAAAATGTAATCAGTACGAGTGAAAACGCGAGCGAAACTGAATTTAAGCGTATTTTGGCGTTTTGTGCCACGGCGCCCTTCCACAGTTACTTCCGCGTTTGGTTTTTATTCCGTGTTTTAGGAAGAATATTCCTGTTACCGACGTTTCGAGATGTTCTAATGACATTTACCGGTAGTTATCGATGTCATATCGATATTTATCAACGTTTCGTTTGCATTTATCGAAATTTATCGATAGTTACCGACATTTACCCAAGTTCTGTCAACATTAACAGATTCTCAACATTTACTGATGTTGCATCGATATTTATCGATGTAGAATCACATATCAAAACGACATTTACCGACGATTTGTCGATATTTATCGATGTTTGATCGATATTTAACGATATACTATCACATATCGAAATTTATCGATGTTTTTTCGGCATTATCTAATGTTCCACCCAACTTCCATCGACATTCACCGATTTTTATCGATATTTACCGAAGATTTGTCGATATTTATACTATACCGAAATTAAATGGTGTTTCGTCGACATTAATGTATATTTTCTCGAAATTTAGCGATTTAAACCGAAATTTGCCGACGATTTGTCGAGATTTACCGATTTTCATCGATTTATACCGACACTTATCAATATTAATCAATGTAACATTATGTATCAGAAGTCATCGATGTTTTTTACACACTCACCAATTTATATCGTTTTATCAAAATATCGAAAGTCGTCGATATTTTGTCGACATTCGTCATGTTTCATCGATATTTGTCGACGTACAATCACATATCGAAAATCACAGATGTTTTGTTGACATAAACCGATGTTTTGAAGTTTTATCGATTTTACCTACATTTAACGATGTATACCCATATTAACCGACAATTTTTCGACATTGATCGATATTTATCAATGTCCAATCACAAATCGAAAGTCATCGATGTTTTGTCGACATTGTACTATTAAAGTTCAATCGACTTCTATCGACTTTATCGATTTATATCGATATTGACCGGCATTTCTTGATTTATACCAATATTCACCTGAGTTTAACTGACGTTTACATGAATATTCATCGCAATAGTATCACATATCGAAATTCACTGATGTTTTGTCGACATTTAATGTTTTACCGAAGTTTTATCGATATTTACCGACGATATGTCGACATTTATCGATTTGTACGGATATTTACCGAGGTTCTGTGAATATTTACTGATGTTTCATCGACATTCATCGATGTACAATCACAAACCGAAAGTAACCGATGTTTTGTCGACATTAACCGATGTTCTCTCTTAGTTTTATCGACATTTATCGACGTTTCACTCAAATTTCACCAATCCAACCTCACTCGCGTCCCACCCAAAACATCCGCAGGTGCCGGTAACAGGAATCTCGCGTGAGAAGCAGCACAAAACAATACTTCGTTTTTTTTTCTCCGTTCGAAAATTTCACCTCCCTTAATTATAAAAATACATAGCCAGTCTATACAAAGAGTGTGCGAAAGTGGCACGCTGTACTGAGTTAAAGACTCGATTTTCGGTATCGAAATAACTTCTGGGAACATTTCCCGAAACTCGCGAGAATCTCACCACGATCGGAACCAAAAAAATTCTACACGAATGATTTCATTCCGCTCTCGACTGTTGAAAATCAACAAAAGCAATTCGCGTGTATCGAAAATTTCGAAAAATTACAAATCAAAAACTAATCGGAGTTACGAAGAAGCGAAAAAAAATCGTCCTAATTTCATTTTAATTTCGGACGGTTTCGAAAACATTTCCGAAATCCGTGAAAACGAGTCTTTTGGTTAACTCCCGGTTTCGGTGATGGTCGGGGGTTCCGGATCCTCGTGGTTTTGGCACGGTTTTCCGGGTTCCGCGTTTTGCGGGGCCTTGTCGCCGGCGTTTTCGACCTGCTGGAGGCGAGGATATCCGGGACCGGGCAATACGAGGGTCGTTTGCGCCGGCAAATTCGTCACTGAAATCCCCGGCGTTGTGAGATTTTGTTTCGTTATGCAACTCCGGAGGGCTTCCTCTATCAAATTGGCGATTTTGTCCTGATCGCACTGCAAAAATTTCAAACAGTTCTATATAATTTTCTAAATGAATCCCGATCGGTATATTCCGAGGATCGAGTGCTCAAACTTGTCTGACAAATGTTCGTGTGCACTGCGGAATCGACGATATTGTAGATTTCAGCATTACCGACAGTGGATTTCTACGTTACCGATTGCTGGCGATTTATCTACTGCAATAAATAGTTTTCGAGCGATTATCGTTTTTCGACAGTGAGCGAATTGAAGGAAAGAAAAATGAGTGTTGATGTGGTGGATTCCTACATTAATGACGACGAATTTCTACATGACCGGCTGCCGGTATCAAAATGTCGATAGTTTTCCGACTGCAGATAATATTGTTTCCGAGTGATTCTCGTTTTTCGGATATGAGTAAACTGAACGTACGAACCTCGTGGATGAATCCGTAATGTACTAGTTCCTGAGCAAGGTTCAATGACGTGTCGGCCTGACTTACGGGACACGTTAATTGTCTATTCATTTTATCGTCCATCCGCAACAGTATTGTCATCTACAAAAATATACAGTATATTAATACTAGAAAGCTTCGCTTCTCGTCAACCCTCATTTAAGTTTTATGTATTTCTGTCTAACCAACCACTTTCGACTAATAAGTTTCTTCGGACGTTTGTGTAAACGTTTTATCCGTGCAAAATCTATAGTTTTCATGAGGAATTAATGGGAATCAACGGAAATTGATTGAAAATTATTGAAAATCGATGAAATTTGATAGAAGACTCTAGGAATTAGTGGTAATTGATGGGTCTAAATGGGAGTTTTGAGGAATAGATAATAATTTATGGCAAAAAAAAAAAAAAATAAGAGGTAATGGCAGTGGATGGAAAAAAATTGACAAATGAGAATCGATAGGAATCGATGATATTTGGTGTCAGTTAATGGGAGTTTATGAGAATCAAGAATAATCAATGATAATAAATGGGAGTTTATGGAAATCCATAGGAATTTATCGAAAGCAATTGTAATTGGATCGATAGAAATTAAAAGAAATCAATGGGAATTGATGGGAGCGAATAGAAATCTATGAAAATTGATGCAAGTCAATGGGAGTTAATGGGAATTGATATGAATCTACAGAAATTGACGGTGATTGATGGGAATTAATGGAAATCAATGAGAATTCATAAGGATTTATAATAATCAATGGAAATTGATGAGAGTCGATGGAAATCAATGGAAATCGACAGAAATCTATAAGAAGTGACGGAAATCAACAGAAATTGATGTAATTCTACGAAAAGTGATGGAAAACGATGGTCATCAATAGGAACTCATGGGAATTCATGGAAATCAATGGGAATTGATTAGAATCTATAGGAATTGATAAGAATCGATGGAAATTTATGGGAAATAATGGGGACTAATAGGAATCTATGGGAATTAATGAGAATTGATGGAAATTCTTAGGAATTAATAGAAATTGATAGGAAATTCATGGAAATTGATAGAAATCAATAGTAAATAATGGGAATTTATGGGAACTAATAGGAAATAATAGGAATTCATGAAAAACGATGTAAATTTATGGGAATTGACAGGAAATAATAAAAACTCATGGGAAATGATGGGAATCAATGAGCATTGATGGTAATCGATGGTAATAAATAGAAATCAATGGGAATCTATGAAAATTGACGGGAATTCATAGAAATTGTCGAGAATTGATGGGAATGCATAGGAATTGATAGAAATCGATGGGAATTAATAGGAAATTATGTGAATTCATGGGAACTGATAGGAAATAATAAGAATTTATAGGAAACGGCGGGAATTCACGGGAAGTAACAGGAAATGATGAAAACTTATGGAAAATGATTGGAATCAATGGGAATTGATGGTAATGGATGGTAATAAATGGAAATTAATGAGAATTTATGAAAACTGATGGGAATTCATGGAAATGGTTGAGGATTGATGGGAATCGATAGGAATTCATGTGAATTCGTGAGAAATAATGGGAATGAATGAAAATGATGGCAATCAATAGGAAATAACGAGAAATTTTGCTAATCTATGGAAATTACTGTAAAATGTTAGAAATCCATGGGAATTGCTGGGAAATGTTGGCAATCCATGGGAATTGATAGGAATTCACGAAAAACGACGGAAATTCATGGGAACTGACAGAAAATGATGAAAACTCATAGGAAATGATGGGAATCAATGGGCATGGATGGTAATCGATGGTAATGAATAGAAATTAATTGGAATCCATGAAAATTGGTGGGAATTCATGGAAATTGTTGAGGATTGACGGGAATCGATGGGCATCTATAGGAATTCATGAGAAATAATGGGAATGACTGGAAATGATGGCAATTGATAGAAAATAATGTGAAAGGTTGCCAATCTATGGGAATCAATGGGAATTTATGGGAAATGATAGGAATTGTTAGGAATTTACAGGAATTAATGGAAATCAATGGGGATTCGTGGGAAATGATTGGAACCTAAGGGAATTTATAGAAGTTGATGGTAAATGATAAAAATCTACAGGAATTGATGGGAAATAATGGGAATTGATAAAAAATGATGGGAATTCATGGCAAATGATATATTCAAGGTTAATCTGCAATTTTCAGGGTAAACCCTCAGGTTAAATGGTCGAAATAACCCTAAAAGTTGATAGTTGACCCTCAAGTTGAGAATTTCCGTAAGGGCTCCCCCTTCCAAATAAGCCAACGATTCGATAATTTCGTCATATACTCACAGCGAGTTCACAACTTGCTTCGCGGGGTTTCACGTTACACATCATATTGACTACTCTCCTCGTCTCGACGTCCACCGGTTCCGGCGTTACCGATTTCACCGACTCCGTCACTTCCGGCGATATCGCCCTCGGCCGTGCCAGCGGCGGCAATTTCGCCATGAATGCCGTCAAAGGGTATATTCCGTACCTGAAGAAGACGAACGAAATTATTATCATTATTTTTTTTTTCAAATTACGAGTTAAACTCAAATTACAAAAATTTTTATCGTAATATTCAATAAAATTTATCGATTGGTGATAATAAAACGTACTTTACATCTTCGACGAATTTTTCCAATTTTTCCGCCGCCGGGATGTCGCTTATCCGAATTTCCTGGGGCGCTCGATTTTGGTACTTTATATCGGCGACGATTGTTTCTGGACCATATAACCTTTGCAGCACCTCGTCCGTTATCGTTTCCGAAATATTTGCTACGCAAAAGTTTTCATGCATTATATTTCGTTGAGTAAAAAACAGTTCCAAAAACGATACAGAAAATGAACGTGAGATCGAAAAACTCGGGAACTTTAACATATTGTATAATACAATTACAATTTGAATATAACATAAAATAAAAGGAGTAAATTCGATCATTCGTAATTTCTATCCAGTTTACCGTAATCGAAAACAAATTGTAATTCGTGACTCAAACATCGAAAACATCTCGATTTTCAAAAAAAATTTTCACAATTCATCATTTGAATCCAAGGACGTAGTCAGAAATTTCGTTCTGGGGGAGCGAAGGTGATTTTTACTCGAAATTAATTCAACTAAAATGTTTCCAGAAAACTATAAAAGTTCCCTAAATTCTCAGAGTATTTGATACTTTTTGATATCTCTGAAATTTCGAAAATGTTTGAAATGCTTAAGATTGACAAAATTCTCAAGACTTCTGAAATTATCGAAAAACTCCAAACTTCGAAGATTTGCGAAACTGTCGAAAATCTTGAAATATTCGAAATGTTCAAAATTATTAAGTTTCCCAAAGTTTCAGAAATTCGTCGAATTTTCGGAATTTATATAATTATGGAAGTACTGTGACTCCAGAATGTTCGAAACTTTTTCAAATCTATAAAATTTCTGGAATTTTCAAATTATGAAAAGTTCGAAAATTCCTAAAAGTTTTAAAATTTCTAAAATCCACCAAACTTTGAAATTTATCACAATAATTGAAAATTTTAAAATATCTAAAAAATGTTCGGCAACTAAACGAAAGTTTTTCCAAAGTTTAGAAGATCGGAAAATTTTGAAAATTTGAAGAATTATGGAAACTGCCTTAATTCTCAAGATTTTCGAAACTTTTTTTAACCTCTGAAATTTCTGAAAATTGTTCGAATTCTGAAAACTGTCAAAATACTGGAAACTTTCGAAATTCTCCGAATTATTAAAAATCTCGAAATGTTCCAAATTATCAAGTTTTTCGAAATGTGAAGAATTCGTAAAATTTTTGTCATATCAAGAGTTATGAAAATATTTCAAATTCACAGAATTTTCGAAACTTTTACAAATCTCTAAAATTTACGAAAATTTTAAAATTCTCGAACTTTTCAAAATTCCAATAACTTCCAAAATCTTCAAAATACTTTAAATTCCAAAAATTTACAAAATTGTTAAAAATCTTGAAATGTTAAAAATATTTCAAATCATTAAGTTTCTCGAAATGTCGGAAATTCGTAAAATTCTCGTAATTACAAGAATTA
>JAPYZK010006822.1:0-13253 GCA_030522785.1 Platygaster equestris
ATCGGCCATTAAAGTTTGGGACTGATTCTTTAGCTTCCTTGGGTTTCGAATAGCTATTCATGTTTGCTCGTTCTATTTGGCGAGGTTCATAATGCTCGGGATTTTCGATTAAATTTCGTCTCGACATTTTGACCGTGTCTTTTGGAGGGTGGTTTGGGTTTGTGTACTATATGTTTCAAGCGATGTGTGTTTTGAGATGGGTGAAATGAATGGTGAATAAGTGACCGATGATAAAAGTACTCACCAAAGGGCTACAAGAAGAAGGGCGAGTCTCATAATTCTATCAGTGCTGGGACAAGGCTCAGGGACTGCTCGCGTATCTCATCCGCGTTGGTTGGGGTGTAGTTCTCTTACTTGTTTTTGTCTCTCGATTTCCTTTACCCAGGCTCCCATGGCGTCGAGGGCTCTGATGATGAAGATGTTTGGCTGGTTTCGTCGGCCTTGATGTTCCTCGTAGGGGGTTGGGAGTTGTACCTGGATTTCGCGTTCTCCGGTTTGTATTAATTTCTCTGATTTTGCGTGTTTCTCAACAGCCGCTATAGCTTTCTAAGCTTTCAGTGTGGTTTGCAGCTTCCGAGCTTTATTCTTTCTACCGCCACGCCTAGCTTGTTTTCTAATGAAGTTCGTTTTTACCGCATTCATTTATTCTTTGTGTCTCGAGTATTTCGTGCACTTTTTGCGACACATAAGCCGTTTCTTCTAACCGAAATGAAAAGATTCAACAAACGAAATTGTTTCCCTCCTCGCGGCTACTGACAGGTCCGCTGCCGCCAATTTATGTAACACTCCGAGTTTAAAACTCGAATTGACGACACAAATAATTTAGAAAGGGGTTTCCGAAAATGTTTGAATCCACGAATCACGTGCGGACGACCTCCTGGTCGCGTCCTCCGCAGAGTCAAGAGTTTGCTGTCAGTACTTCCGCGTTGGTAAAACGACCCGGCAAAGTAGAAAAAAAAATATGAGTTTGTTGACGGGAATTATAATGAATTGACGAGAGATAAATAAATAATCGTCCGATATATTCAAATCAATAAACCATAGTAAATGTATTTACATCTAAGCTTGAATTCCCAGTTCTCTCAAGGAGCTAGACCAGACAGCATCAAGCAGTAACGACGGAGACTCTGCGTGCTAGAAAGTTGCTCACAAGGAAGACGCGCTCACGAAGCGAGGGCGCGATTACGAAGCACCTCGAGGAGCAAGTTCGGCAAGGGGAAATCGTCCATCGAGGCGTTTCCCTCACGAATATTCCGATTCTTGGTTTTGCGTTACTTGCCTGTTAGCGATTCGACACTTGGCGATTTTCCTCGCTGCGCGATCGCGCGAGTTCGGCGGATTCTTATTACATCCGTTCGAGCTCAAACTTGCATTGCCAATCGAAATTATTCGTTGGAACGTGAGAATGGAATGTGCGGCTCGAATATTCATTCTATGAATATTCGGGACGTCACACCTATTCCTAACAAAAACTGGCGACCCCTAGACTGCGTCTACCATTTTGCAATTTTCCGGTTATAGGTTTTCGAGATATCAAACCTGAGCGAGTCGACCGATTCTCTGCTCACTAAGTTTCCAGCTACGAAAGACAGCTCGCGACTTCTAGATAACGTCTCAAAATTGATCAAATTCTCTTAAAATAAGTTTTCGAGACATTAAAACTGAGCAAGTCGACTGATCGCTCGCTTTTTCTTCCCTTCGTTGAACGACAGCTCGCATCCTCTAGGGTGCGTCTAGAAATTATAATATATTCCGGAACATAGGATTACGAGATAACGAAAATAAGCGATTTAACCGATCGCCTGCTTAGTGTTCCACCAGCCTCAAACCACAGCTTGCGGCCTCTGGAGGGCGTCAACCGATTTTCGAACTTTCCGGAGAAAAGGCTTTCAAGATATCGGATCTTAGCGAGTCGACCGATCGCTGGCTCATCTTTTTCACATCGCGGAACAACACCTCGTGATCTCTACATAGCGTCAACCAAGTTGTAAATATTTGAAAAACAAGTTTTTTCAGATATTGGTCTTTATCAAGTAGTACGAACTTCTGTTCTCTGTTTCTTGACCCACTAACGATAGCTAACAACCTCTAGAGAGCGTCTGTCAATACTAAATTGTTAGAAAAATAAGTTTTCGAGATATCGATCCATAACAAGTCTCACTTTCGCTAGCTCATCATTCCCCAAAGTTCAAACGACAACTTGCTATCTCTCGAGTGCGTCCACGGAAATTCAAATTTTTTGAAAAACTGGTTTCCGAGATTTCGATTTCTAGCGAGTCGTAATAACTTTTGCTCACTGTTTCTTTAGCCAAAAACAGCAACTGGTGACCTCTAGAGAGTCCTGAACTGTTATAGAGATAGTTTTCCGAGATATCTAACCATGACAAGTCGCACTTCCGCTAACTCATCATTCTACGAAGTTCAAACGAAAACTTGCTTTTTCTCAAGAGCGTACACGAAAATTCAAATTTCTTAGAAAACTGGTTTTCGAGATATCGATCTCTATCGAGTCGTTCGGAATTCTGCTTACTGTTTCTCCAGCCGAATACAGCAACTTCCGACCACTATCGAGCGTCTACCAAGTTGTGGATTTATTGAAAAAAATGTTCTTGTGATATCGAGCTGAAGCAAGTCGACCGATCACCTTATTATTGTTTTTCTAGCCTCAGACGACAGCTAGCGACCTATCGAGTGCGGCTATACATTTTTGAATTTTTCATAAGATGGGTTTTCGAGATATCGAACCTTAGCGAGTCGATCGATCGCAGGATCATCCTTTTTCTTGCCGTGAACAACACCATGCTATTTCTAAAAATTGGTCACGAAGATTCGAATCTATCGGAAAGAAGGTTTGCAAAATAATTATCTTTAGCCAGTCGACCGAGCGATTACTTGTGACCTCTGAATATCGTTAACCAAGTCGTAAATATTTCGGAAAATAAGTAGGTATTTATGATATCAATCTATAATTTGTTGACCCATCGCCTCCTCGTTGCGTTACTAGCCCTAAACTACAGCTTGCTATTCCTAGAGCGTTTAAATGGAGATTTGAATTTTTCGGAAAGTACGTTTTCGAGATATCGATAGTTAGCGAGTCGACAGATCTTTTGCTCTCTGTTTCTACATCAACGAACGACAGCTCACGACATCTGAAGAGCGTCCATTGAGTTGTAAACTAATCGTGAAATAGGTTTTTGTATCGATCCATTGCAATTCGACCGATTGACTGCTCTTTGTTTTTCGGCCTTAACGACAACTGGCGACCCCTAGACTGCGTCTACCAATTTTGCAATTTTTCGGTTATTGGTTTTCGAGATATCAAACCTGAGCGAGTCGACCGATCTTCTGCTTACTGTGTTTCCAGCCACAAACGACAGCTCGCGACTTCTAGGGAGCGTCTCAAAATTTATGTATTTCTTTTATAATAGGTTTCCGAGACATCAAACCTGAGCAAGTCGACTGAATGCTTGCTTCTTCTTCACTTTGTTGAACTACAGCTCGCCAACTCTAGGGTGCGTCAAGCAATTTAAAAAATTTTTCGAAACATGGGTTTTCGAGATAACGAACATTAGCGATTCGACTGATCGAATGCATAGGGTTTTACCAGCCTGAAACGACAGCTTGCGGCCTCTGCAGGGCGTCAACCAATTTTCGAACGTTTTGGAGAATAGGTTTTCAAGATATCGGAACTCAGCGAGTCGAGCAATCACTGGCTTATCTTTTTCACATCTCGGAACAACACCTCGTTAACTGTAGATAACAACTACCAAGTTGTAACTTTTTAAAAAAAAGGTTTCCCAGATATTGTTCTTTATCGAGTGGTACGTTCTTCTGTTCTCTGTTTCTTGAGCTACTAACGACAGCTAACAACCACTAGAGAGCGTCTATCAAGTACTAAATTGTTAGAAAAATAGGTTTTTGAGATAACAATCCATAACAAGTCTTACTTTCGCTAGCTCATTATTCTCCAGAGTTCAAACGACAACTTGCTATCTCTCAAGAACGTCCACGAAGATTCAAATTTTTTGGAAAACTGGTTTTCGAGATATCGATCTCTAGCGAGTACTTCGAACTTTTGCTCACTGTTTTTTCAGCCAAAAACAGCAACTTTCTACCTCTAAAGAGCGTCTACCAAGTTGTGGAATTATCGAAAGATACGTTCTTGTGATATCGAGCTAAAGCTTGTCGACCGATCGCCTGATTATTGTTCTCCTAGCCTTGAACGATCGATCGCGACCTCTAGAGTGCGGCTACGAATTTTCGAATTTTTTAAAAGATAGGTTATGAGATATCGAACCTCAGCGAGTCGATCGATCGCTGGCTCTCCGTTTTTCTAGCAGTGAACGACACCATGCTATTTTTGAAAATCGTTCACGATAAATTGAATACATAGGAAAGAAGGTTTGCGAAATTATTATCTTCAGCCAGTCGACCGAGCGACAACTCGTGACCTCTGAATATCGTCAACCGAGTAGTGAATTTATCGGAAAATATCTATGAATTTATGATATCGATCCATAGCGTGTCGACCCATCGCCTGCTCGTTGCTTTACTAGCCCTAAACTACAGCATGCTATTTCTAGAGCGTTTTCATAAAGATTCAAATTTTTTGGAAAATGCGTTTCCGAGATATCGATCGTTAGCGAGTCGACAGATCTTCTGCTCACTGTTTCTACATCAACAATCGACAGCCCACGTCCTCTAAAGGGCGTCTATTGAGTTGGAGACTAATCGTAAAATAGGTTTCCGTATCGATCCATTGCGATTCAACCGATCGACTGCTCTCCGTTTTCCCGGCCTCAACGACAACTGGCGACCCCTAGACTGCGTCTACCAATTCTGCAATTTTTTGGTTATAGGTTTTCGAGATATCAAACCTGAGCAAGTCAACCGATCTTTTGCTCACTGTGTTTTCAGCCACGAACGACAGCTCGCGACTTCTAGGGAGCGTCTTAAAATTTATAAATTTTTCTTAAAATAGGTTTTTCAGACATCAAACCTGAGGAAGTCGACTGATCGCTTGCTTTTTCTTCCCTTTACTAAACGACAGCTCGCGACCTTCAGGGTGCATCTAGCAATATTGAAATCTTCCGAAACATAGGTTTCCGAGATAACGCACATAAGCTATCCGACGGATCGCCTGCTTAGTGGTCCACCAGCCTTGAACGACAGCTCGCGGCCTCTGAAGGGCGTCAACCAATTTTCGGACTCTTCGGAGAATAGGTTTCCAAGATATCGGATCTTAGCGCGTCGACCTAACGTTCGCTCATCTTTTTCACATCTCTTTCCAGATATTGGTCTTTGTCGAGTGGTACGATCTTCTGTTCTCTTTTTCTTGAGCCACTTACGACAGCTAACAGCCTCTAGAGAGCGTCTATCAAGTACTGAATTGTTAAAAAAATAGGTTTTCGAGATATTGATTTATAACAAGTCGCACTTTCGCTAGCTCATCATTTCCCAAACTTCGAATGACAATATCTCTTGAGAGCGTCGACGATGATTCAAATTTTTTGGAAAACTGGTTTTCGAAATATCGATCTCTAGCGAGTCGTTCGAACTTTTGCTCACTGTTTGGTCAGCCAAAAACAGCAACTTACGACCTCTAGAGAGCGTCTACCAAGTTGTGGTTCCATCGAAAAATATGTTCTTGTGATATCGAACTAAAGCTGGTCGACCGATCGCCTGGTTATTGTTTTCCTAGCCTTAAACGACAGCTCGCGACCTCTAGAGTGCGGCTACAAATTTTTGAATTTGTCGGAAGATAGGTTGTCGAGATATCGAACCTTAGCGAGTCGATCGGTCGCTGAATCATCGTTTTTTTAGCCATGAACGACCTCATGCTATTTTTGAAATATGTTCACGAAGATTTGAATCCATCGGAAAGAAGGTTTGCCAAATAACTATCTTCAGCCAGTCGACCGAGCGACAACTCGTGACCTCTGAATATCGTCAACCGAGTAGTAAATCCTTCGGCAAATATGTAGGTATTTATGATATCGATCTATAGCGTGTCGACTCATCGCCTGCTATTTGCTTGACTAGCCCTGAACTACAGCTTGCTATTTCTAGAGCGTTTCCATAAAGATTTGAATTTTTCGGAAAATACATTTTCGAGATATCGATCGTTAGCGAGTCGACAGATCTTCTGCTCACTGTTTCTACATCAACAAACGACAGCCCACAACCTCTCAAGAGCGTCCATCGAGTTGTAAACAAATCGAAGTATAGGTATTTGTATGGATCCATTGCGATTTGACAGATCGAGTGCTCTTCGTTTCCCCGGCCTTGACGACACATGGCGACCCCTAGACTGCGTCTGACAATTATGCAATCTTTCGGTTATAGGTTTTCGAGATATTAAACCTGAGCGAGTCGACCGATCTTCTGCTCACTGTGTTTCCAGACACGAACGACAGCTCGCAACTTCTAGATAGCGTCTCAAAATTTATAAATTTCTCTTAAAATAGGTTTTCGGGCCATCAAACCTGAGCAAGTCAACTGATCGTTTGCTTTTTCTCCCCTTCGTTGAACAACAGCTCGCGACGTCCAGGGTGCGTCTGAAGATTTTAAAATCTTCCGAAGCATAGGTTTTTGAGATAACGAACATTAGCGATTCGACCGATCGCCTGCTTCGTGTTTTACAAGCCTGGAACGACAGCTCGCAGCCACTGAAGGGCTTCGACCAATTTTCAAACGTTTCAGAGAATAGGTTTTCGAGATATCAGATTTTAGCGAGTCGACTGATCGCTGGCTCATCTTTTCCACATTTCAGAACAACACCTCGTGATTTCCAAAAAGCGTCTACCAAGTTGTAAATTTTTTTAAAAATTGGTTTCCCAGATATTAGTCTTTATCGAGCGGGACGATCTTCTGTTCTCTGTTTCTTAAGCCATGAACGACAGCTAACAATCTCTAGAGAGCGTCTATCAAGTACTGAATTGTTAGGAAAATAGGTTTTTGAGATATCGATCCATAACAAGTTGCACATTCGCTAGCTTATCATTTTCCAAACTACAATCGACGACTTGGTATCTCTCAAGAGCTTCCACGAAAATTCAAATTACACGGAGATCCGGTTTTCGAAATATCGATTTCTAGCAAGTAGTTCGGACTTTTGTTTACTGTTTCCATAGCAAAAAACAGCAACTTCCGACCTCTTGAGAGCGCCTCACAGATTGTGGATTATTCGAGAAATACGCTTTTATGATATCGAGCTAATGGTAGTCGACCGATCGCCTGATTGTCGTTCGCCTAGCCTTGAACGGCAGCTCGCAACCTCTAGAGTGTGGCTACAGTTTTTCAAATTTTTCGGAAGATAGGTTTTCGAGACATCGAAACTCAGCGAGTCGATGGATTTCTGGCTCATCGTTTTCCTAGCCGTGAACGACACCATGCTATTCTTAAAATAAGTTCACGAAGATTTCAATCTATCGAAAAAGAGGTTTGCAAGATAATTATCTCCAGCCAGTCGACCGAGCGACAACTCGTGACCTCTGAATATCGTCAACTGAGTAGTAAATTTTTCGGAAAATATGTAAGTTTTGATGATATCGATCTATAGCTAGTCGTTCCATCGCCTGCCCGTTGCTCTACTAGCCCTACACTACAGCTTGCTATTTCTAAAGCGTTTCCATGAAGATTTGAATTTTTCGGAAAATACGTTTTCGGGATATCGATCGTGAGCGAGTCGACAGATCTTCTGCTAACTGTTACTACATTAACGAACGACAGCTCACGACCTCTAAAGAGCGTCTATCGAGTTGTAAACTAATCGTAAGAGAGGTTTTTGTATCGATCGATTGCGATTGGACCGATCAACTGCTCTTCGTTTTGCTGGCCTCAACGACAACTGGCGACCCATAGACCGCGTCTACTAATTCAGCAATTTTCCAGTTATAAGTTTTCGAGATATTTAACCTGAGCGAGTCGACCGATCTTCTGCTCACTGTGTTTCCAGTCACGAACGACAGCTCGCGACTTCAAGACGGCGTCTCAAAATTCATAAATTTCTCTTAAAATAGGTTCTCAAGACATCAAACCTGAGAAAGTCGACTGATAGCTTGCTTCTTCTTGCTTTCGTTGAACGACATCTCGCAACCTCTAGGGTGCGTCAAGCAATTTTGAAATTTTCCGAAACATAGGTTTTCGAGATAACAAACATTAGCGATTTGACCGATCGCCTTCTTAGTGTTTTACCAGCCTTGAACGACAGCTCACGGCTTATGGAGGGCGTAAACGAATTTTCGAACTTTTTCGAGAATAGGTTTTCGAGATATCGGATCTTAGCGAGTCGACCGATCGCTGGCTCATCTTTTTCACATCTCAGAACAACACCTCGTAATCTCTAGATAGCGTCTACCAAGTTGTAAATTGTTTTAACAATATGTTTTACAGATATTGGTCTTTATCGAGTCGTACGATCTTCTGTTCCTGGTTTTTTGGGCCACTAACGACGGCTCACACCACCTAGAGAGCGTCTATCACGTACTGAATTGTTAGAAAAATAAGATTCCGAGATATCGATTCATAACAAGTCGAACTTTCGCTAGACTATCTTTGTCCAAAGTTCAAACGAAAACTTGCTACCTCTCAAGAGCGTCCACGAAAATTCAAATCTTTTGGAAAACTTGTTTTCCAAATATCGATCTCTAGCGAGTCGTTCGAACTTTTGCTCACTGTTTCTTCAATCAAAAACAGCGACTTCCGACCTCTAGAGAGCTTCTACCAAGTTGTGGTTTTATCGAAGAAAACTTTCTTGTGATATTGAGCTAAAGCTAGTCGACCGATCACCTGATTATTGTTTTCCTAGCCTCAAACGACTGCTCGCGACCTATTGAGTGCGGCTACAAATTTTGAGATATTTCAAAGTTTAGGTTTGCGAGATATTGAACCTTAGCGAGTCGATCGATCGCTGGCTCATCGTTTTCCTAGCCATGAACGACACAATGCTATTTTCAAGAATCGTTCACGAAGATTTGAATCTATCAGAGAGGAGGCTTGCAAGATACTTATCTACAGCCAGTCGACCGAGCGACAACTAGTGACCTCTAGATTTCGTCAACCGAGTAGTAAATTTTTCGGAAAATATGTAGGTATTCATGATATCAATATATAGCGTGTCGAACCATCGCCTGCTCGTTGCTTCACTAGCCCCAAACTTCTGCTTGCTATTTTAAGAGCGTTTTCATAAAGATTTGAATTTTTCGGAAAATACATTTTCGAGATATCGATCGTTAGCGAGTCAACAGATCTTCTACTAACTGTTTCTACATCAACAAGCGACAGCTCACGACCTCTAAAGAGCGTCTATTGAGTTGTCAACTAATCGTGAAAGAGGTTTTTGTATTAATCTATTGCGATTTGACCGATCGACTGCTCTTTGTTTCCCCAGCCTGAACGACAACTGGCGACCCCTAGACTGCGTCCACCAATTTTGAAATTTTTCGGTCATAGGTTTTCGAGATATCAAATCCGAGCGAGTCGACCGATCTTCTGCTCACTGTGTTTTTAGCCACGAACGACAGCTCGCGACTTCTAGATAGCGACTCAAAATTTCTAAATTTTTATCAAAATAGGTTTTCGAGACATCGAACCTGAACAAGTCGACTGATCGCTTGCTTTTTCTTCTCTTTGGTAAACGACAGCTCGCGGCCTCTGAAGTGCGTCAACCAATTTTTGAACTTTTCGGAGAATAGGTTTTCAAGATATCGTATCTTAGCGTGTCGACCTATCGTCGGATTATCTTTTCCACATATCGGAGCAACTACTCGCGATCTCTAGATAGAGTCTATCACGTTGTAAATTTCTTAAAGTATAGGTTTCCCAAGTATAAATCTTCATCAAGAAAGACCAATATTAGAAAAATTAGAAAAATAGGTTTTCGAGATATCGATCAGTGACAAGTGTAACTTCAGCTAGCTCATCATTTTCCAAACTTCAAACGACAACTTGCTATCTCTCAAGAGCGTCCACAGAAATTCAAATTTTTTGGAAGACTGGTTTTCGAGATATCGATCTCTAGCAAGTCGTGCGAACTTTAGCTTACTGTTTCTTCAGCCAACAACATCAACTTACGACATCTAGAGAGCGTCTACCAAGTTGTGGATTTATCAAAAAAATGTTCCTGTGATATCGAGCTAAAGCTAGTCGACCAATCGCCTGATTATCGTTTTCCTAGCCTTAAACGACAGCCCTCGACCTCTTGAGTCCGGCTACGAATTTTTGAATTTTTCGAAATATAGGTTTGCAAGATATCGAACCTCAGCGAGTCGATCGATCGCTGGCTCAACGTTTTCCTAGCCGTAAACGACACCATGCTATTTTTAAGAATCAATCACGAAGATTTGAAGTTATCGGAAAGTAGGTTTGCAAGATAATTATCTGCAGCCAGTCGACCGAGCGAGAACTCGTGACGTCTGAATGTCGTCAACCGAGTACTTAATTTTTCCGAAAATATGTAAGTATTGACAATATCGATCTATAGCGTGTCGACCCATCGCCTGCTTGTTGCTTTACTGGCCCTAACCTACAGCAAGCTATTCCTATAGCGTTTCCATTAAGATTTGAATTTTTCGAAAAATACATTTTAGAGATGTCGATCGTTAGCGAGTGGACAGATCTTCTGCTCACTGTTTCTACATCAACAAACGACAGCTCACGACCTCTAGAGAGCGTATATCGAGTTGTCAACTAATCGTAAAATAGGTTTTTGTTTCGATCTATTATGATTCGACCAATCGACTGCTCTTCGTTATCCCGGCCTCCACGACAACTGGCGGCCCCTAGACTGCGTCTACCAATTTTGCAAGTTTTCGGTTATAGGGTTACGAGATATCAAACCTGAGCGAGTCGACCGACCTCCTGCTTATTGTGTTTCCAGCCACGAACGACAGCTCGCGACTTACAGATAGCATCGCAAAATTTATGAATTTCTCTTAAAATAGGTTTTTAAAACATCGAACCTAAGCAAGTCGACTGATCGCTTGCTTCTTCTTCCCTCCGTGGAACGACAGCTTGCAATCTCTAGGGTGCGTCAAGCAATTTTAAAATTTTCCGAAACGTAGGTTTTCGAGATAACGAACATAAGCGATTCGATCGATCGCCTGCTTAGTGTTTTACCAGCCTTGAACGACAGCTCGCCGCCTCTCAAGTGCGTTAACCAATTTTCGAACTTTTGGGAGATTAGGTTTTCAAGATATCGGTTCTTAGCGAGTCGACCTATCGCTGGCTTTCTTTTTTCGCATATCGAAGCAACACCTCGTGATCTCTAGATAGCGTCTAGCAAGTTGTAAATTTCTTGAAGAATAGGTTTCCCAAATATTGGTCTTTTTCGATTGGTACGATCTTGAGTTCTCTGTTTCTCGAGCCACTAACGACAGCTAACAACCTTTAGAGAGCGTCTATCAAGTACTGAATTGTTAGAAAAATAGGTATTAGAGATATCGATCCATAACAAGTCGTACTTCCGCCAGCTCATTAATTTTCAAACTTTAATCGACAACTCGCTATCTGTCAACAGCGGCCACGAAAATTCTAATTTTTTGGAAAACTGGTTTTCGACATATCGATCTCTTGCGAGTAGTTCGAACTTTTGCTTACTGTTTTTTCAGCCAAAAACAGCAACTTTTGACCTCAAGAGTGCGTCTACTAAGTTGTGAATACATCGAAAAATATATTTTTGTGATATCGGGCTAAAGCTAGTCGACCGATCGCCTGATCATTGTTTTCGTAGCCATAAACGACAGCTCACGACCTTGAGAGTGCGGCTACGAATTTTTGAATTGTTCGGAAGATAGGTTTTCGCGATATCGAACCTTAGCGAGTCGATCGATCGCTGGCTCATTGTTTCCCTAGCCCTGAACGACACCATGCTATTCTCAACAATCGTTCAAGAAGATAGGAACCTATCGGAAAGAAGGTTTGCAAAATAATTATCTCTAGCCAGTCGACCGAGCGACAACTCGTGACCTCTGAATATCGTCAACCGAGTAGTAAATTTTTCGGAAAATATGGAGTGTGACGAGGTGAAACCTCGTCAAAATTGTTTTCTATTTTCATCTGATTAATTTTGTTCTCTTAATGTGATTGGGGGCCAAAAATTTGCATATTGTCGAGTCTGGATTACGTCCTTCTTAGAATAGCCACTTGATAATGGATTTTTACAATAATTATGACAGAAAAGTTCACCGATTCATATACAAGTCTCGTTGGAACGTGAAATTCGTGAGCCAAATATTCAAGTTACGGGGAAGTATTAAGCCTAAACCGCTGAATCATGTAACACCCCGAACAGCATATAAGTTATTCCATGTTTGCAATTTTATTCCCCTCAGTTGAGTCGACAATCTGAAAGGTGAATTACCCGGGTCTTAGGTTTCAAACATCGAAGTGACTCAAATTGAATGCGCCCTTGTTTCTTGATGTCGCCCCGGAATTAGCCAATGTTCAATTTTCACCTATGTTTTGTAATTCGATATTCGCAACATTTTGGATTGATCATAAATGTAAAATTAATCTGAGTCTTGTTTTCGAATGCCATTTGTAAGTCGGTTGCGCCTAATGAATGAGTTCACCCGCGTTAACGGTATCTTTCTCCAATTCGCTATCTCGCACGTCCTCTATGAGACACTATCACATCTGATTTACCACCCTCTACCTCCGATTATCTCGAGCGACGCTATCCCACCTTTCTTCAAGGGCTTCCCCCAGAAGTGACGACTTTGGAGTGTATTTCTTTCTGGAAGCATCCAAGAACTTTCTCCTGCTGGCGCCAAGCAGGCTAGAATATTCCAGGAAATTTGACGTCCGATACAAGAGGGGAAAACTCCGCATTTAAAAATTGAGGAAAGGGACTTCCAACGGAGACGCGCCCGCCCAACTTCATTAGAGCGACGGAGAAAGTCACTCCGCGAGAAAGGGTGTCACTCCGCCTCCCAGGCGAACACGTAAATACCGTTAACGAGGGGAGAATCTCCCTTCTTGAGCCGAACGCCACAGACGAGACTTGTGATTTTTTATTTTTCTAAATACGAGCTTGAATTTTATCGACCTTATGATCCCCAGAATTTCGTTTTCGTTTAGAATTCTCTAATTTTGGCTCTGGCCTAAGATTTGAAGTATTGCGAAAAATTTATAAGGAATCGACGGAAATCGTAAGTGGTATTGTATTTCCCGGAATCAGGTATATTCCGGCGTTTTCATAGCCCTTTTGTTGCGAGTGCTTGTCCAGAGTCGGGTGATTATTTTTGTGATTT
>JAPYZK010006823.1:0-14405 GCA_030522785.1 Platygaster equestris
CTTGAAATATAATGAAAATATTCCAACTAAACAAAAGTTGCTCGAAATCTTGGAAATTCGTGAAATTTTCGAAATTTTAGTATTACCGAAACTGCCTTAATGCTCAAGGTTTTCAAAACTTTTTCGAATCTCTGAACTTTCCAAAATTCTTTAAATGGTAAAAATTCTCTAGACTTTCGAAATTCTCGAAATATTCCGAACTTTGAAACTGTTAAGAATCTTGAAATATTAAAAATGTCCAATAATTCTAGTTTTTCTAAGTTTCAGGAATTCATAAAATTTTCGGAATTCCAATAATTACAATTACAATAATAAATAAGTATTGTACATTTTCAGACTGTTCAAAACTTTTTCAAATCTCGGAGATTATTAAAATTCTCAAAATTCTGGAAATTTTGAAAATTCCGATAAGTTTGAAAATTCTCTGTACTTCGAAATTCATCAAAATAGTCAAAAATTTAGTAATATAATGAAAATGTTCCAACTAAACATACACAGTTTTGTAATTTTGAGGTTAGGGTTGGGGAGTTTGACGTTTCCATACATGTCGAGTCGCTCGTCCGCCATCTTGTTTCCATTATCCGTGCGTAAACGGTCGTTAAACTGAGCGTGAGTGAGTGAATAGCTATATGTCGTTAAAATGAGCGTGGGCAAAGATCTTATTCGCCCACTAGTGGGCGAAAGAGTTTATCACTCGCATGCCATACGTGAACAATCAGGTAATCCATTATTTCGTCCACTCTCAGCAGGGCCACGAAATTACATATTTCTCGCGGGTGTTGAATAAAATCTTTTTTTCAATAATCCTCGACAATACCGATAATTATCGAACATTTTCCTACCACTAGTCTTAAGTCCTCCTAAAAATCGTCAAATCCCAAGGAATCCCCGCAAAACCAACGACAAAGCCTCTAAAAATCGATGTCCCCCCTAAATCCCACTTTTCGGACCCTTCAGTTTCAATGAAATTTTTCACGTGTCCCGAAGAGAAGGCCAAGTCAGGCTCGTCGATATCGGTCCATCATGCACACGTCCAACACGTTATAGAATCGCTCTTTGTTTGAGCCGCGCCCACACACAACCCTGTTACACCACCTCACCTGTTTGGCTTGTATAGGTGACATTACACATCATATCACTTCCCTCTCGTTCCATCGGCTTTGTGAATACAAGCAGATGGAGAGGGAGCGAGAAAGATAGCGCTCCGGAGCTTTGTGAATAGAGCGAATCAATGAAACGTAAAGAGACCGAGTTCGGGACCGACGACGTGATCGGCCTACTTTCACGAAATCTGCCCGACGTGTTATAGACTTGCTTCACTTTTGTTCGCGCGATAATCAAATCGAGCCATCGGCGTGAAAAATAGGAGCTAATTTTACCGGCCGCTCTAATAGCGTCGTACACCGCCGAAAAGATGAAAGCCCCTCGGATTTACACCGTGTTTCGTGAATGCTTTATGAATTTTCAATCGCCACGAGATGAATAATTGAATTCATCGTTGGTACATGAACGTGATGAAAAAGGTGAAACTGCTAATGGAGTCTCACAATCAGGAGAATTTAATTGTGAGGAAATCAGGAAAAATGTCGTACATTGAGGGTGTGATTTTGGAGCTTTGACGTGAAAATATTGTCAATTTTCAGAGTTGCCAATACTTTTTTACGACTTCGAAATTTTTACAATTTTCGAAATTCAACAAAATTCTAAAATTCTCGAAATCCTCCAATCTCTGAAAATTCCCGTAATTGTTATAAATCTTGAATTGTTTAAAAAGTTGAAAATTATCAACTTTCCCGAAAACTTTAACTCGTGAAAAAATTAGTATTTTTTACAAAATTTACGAAAATTTTGATGTTCTTAACATTCTCAAAATTCCGATAACTTCCAAAATCGTCAAAATACTTCAAACTTCGAAATCTTTCAAAATTGTTCAAAATCTAGTCATGTTAGAAATGTTACAAGTTATCAAGTTTCCCGAAATGTTAAGAATTCCTCAAATTTTCGTAATTTCAAGAATCATGAAAATATCGTCAATTTTCAGAATTTCCAATACTTTTTTACAACTTCGAAATTTTCACAATTTCCAAAATTCAAAAAATTTGCAAACTTCCACAAACTTCCACAAACTTGTAAAATTCTCAAAATCCTCCAATCTCTGAAAATTCCCGAAACTGTTAAAAATCTCAAAATGTTGAAAAAGTAAAAAATTATCAACTTTCCCGAAAACTTCAACACGTTTAAAAATCAGTATTGCTTTACCATTTTTTTCAAAATACACTTTTTTGCAATGTGCTAGATTTATTACTGATAAATTTGTAATCTGTGTTGTTGAGTGATCGCAATTGTATCAGTAATGGATGCAATTAAAACGTGGATATCCACAATACTGCGATGGAGGAGACAACAGTGATAAATCATCCCCAACAAATACGCGTTGTAAGCACGAAATCATTGTATACCAGTTGCACACATTGTCGCCCGTCTTTCCCCTTTTGTGGATTGGATGACTGTCACGCGCCCGTGAATGCGACGCACGTCAACCATTTATACCGTTTGATATCGAAATACAATACTACCTCCGTGTCACTCTTATACAAGGGAGCGTTTCCAGCTTTTTGGGCACGATGGGAAAAGCTTTTCTTTTTCACCTATTTTCGGAATGGAGGAACATAAAATACGATCTGGCATTCTGATGCAATCTATTATCACGGTGATAAATAGTTCTGTATGTGGGTTATTTCCTCGTTTTTCGAACCTAAGCTTATTTCGATTTGGCTCTTTTCACTGTACTTTCCGAATATTTTCTCTGAAGGCGTGAATTTCGATGGTCAAAACTTGAATGAAATAATTTTTCAATAGTGTGAATTGAAGTGTATTAAAGTGTATTCCAGTTTTATAATGATTTCGAGTTTTTTGGATCAATTCAAATGTCTTTTTTTTTTTTTTTTTTGAGTATCTCAAGTTTATTATTATTGAAAATCCAAGTGTTTCATTCAAATTTCGGAATTCGGGAGTTCTAGGTTTGTGGATTTTCGAGCTTTCGGTGAAAAGTATTTCAATTTCCAAGTTGAAATCTCCGAAATTCTGGAAAAGTTGAAAAATCTAGCACTTTGCGGAAAAGAATATTTTGAAAACGATAGTTAAACAATACTGATTTTCACGAGTGTCAAAGTTTTCGAGAAACTTGATCATTTTTAACATTCTGAAAATTTTAAGGTTTTCTACAATTTTGGGAATTTTCAGAGTTTGAAGGATTTCGAGAATTTCACGAGTCTTTAGAAGTTTGACTATTTTCGAATCTTTGAAAATTTTTCGAATTTCAAAGTTGTAAAAAGTTTTAAAAATTCTGAAATTTTGCAATATTTTTATAATTCTTGGTATTAGGGTAATTTTACGAATTCATAACATTTTGAGAAACTCAATGATTTGGAATACTTTCAGCATTTTGAGATTTTTCACAATTTTAAGAATTTTCGAAGTTTGTAGTATTTTGAGGATTTCGGAAGTTGCTAGAATTTTGTACATGAAGCGAATTTCAAAATTCCCGTGAATTTCGAAGATTTTCAAAAGTTCCAAAGATTCTGAAAATTCACAATATTTTCATAATTCTCAAAATTACGGAAATTTCACGAATTCATAACATTTGGAGAAACTCAATAATTTGAAACACTTTCAAAATTTTAGGATTTTTCACAATTTTGAGAATTTTCGAAGTTTGAAGTATTTTGAGGATTTTGGAACTTACTAGAATTTTTAAAGTTTAGCGAATTTCAAAATTTCCGTGAACTTCAGATTTGCGAAAGTTTCGAAAATTCACAATATTTTCATAATTCTCAAAATTACGGAACTTTCACGAATTCTCCGAGTCTCGAGAAACATGATAATTCGGAACATTTCAAGATTTCTAATAATTTAGAAAATTACGAAAGTTGTTAGTATTTCGACAATTTCCAGAATTCCAAAAATTTCAGAAATATCAGAAATTTAAAAAAGTTTCGAAACTCCTGAGAATTGAGTTTTCATAATTCTTAAAATTTTGAAAACTTCAAGATTTTCAACAATTTCGGAAATTTTAGAGAGTTCAAAGTTCCAAAAATTCGAATAATTCAGGAAATTTTCATAACTCTCTTATAAAACTTCTCTTTTTGAATTCATTCAATTAATTTCGAGTAAAAAACACCTTTTTCCCACCCAAACGAAATTTCTGGCTACGTCCTTACAGGATTATTTCACAGTGTGGGAGAAGAATAAAGATTTCTAAGTCGATGTGGATTTCGAGTCCAAATCTGATCATGAGTTTAATGACGGATTCAATCAAGATTTGATCTTTTGAGGAGAACAGCGTGTTCGTGTTTGGTATTTCAATCAGAATTTCTGCTATTGAATGGAATACAAGATCTTTGGGGCTACGTGATCAAATTTTGAATCGTCTTTGACCTCCCCCACGTAATTCAGCGTAATTAATTAGATTTGTCAATAAATTATTGCGAAACTTGTACACATTTTGATTATATGAGAATAATATCACAGTCAGGGGTTTTAGAAGGTTGAAAAACTCTCTGATACATGAAAATTCGTACCTCGAAATCAGAATGACGCCAAATTTTTAAATTCAGAATCTGAGTGATTCGATTTGAATTTTACATACGAAATTCCAAATCGTAAAATTGTGGGAAACTTGAAATTAACTGAAATTCATTGATAGATGTATATTTTCAGAAAATTTTGAATTCAAATACAACTTTTAGCAATTGAAAATTGGATTAAAAACAGGTGGAAACAGAAATATATGTCGGGAATGATGAGTTTTTGCTTCGAAGTTTGAAAAATTAAATATTTCGAACTTCAAAGTTTTCGTAATTTAGTACTAATTTTGTGAATTGGATTATATTTGTGTAATTTGACATTTCAGTGAATCGAAAATGATGATATTCGATAATTCAGTGATTTCAGAAATCGATGTATTCGAATAAAAAGATGTGAACATTGAAAATTACAAGACCTTCAAATGTAAGAATCAAAAAATTATTTGAAGATCGAAGAAATGAAGAATTTCAACTACCAAAAATATTCACCATTAAACAATTCGAAATTCCATAAAAATTGATATCAAAATTCAATTCTGACAATCGTAATGTTAAAAAAGTTCAACTTGAAAAGTGAAAATATGTACATGATTAAAAATGAAAGATATGCACTTTAAAATTTAAAAATAAAATATTCCTGATCTGAAAATTACGGTTATTTAATACAAATATTCAAAGTGCCTCAAAACTCGAAATTTCGAATCTCAGAAAATACAAAAAATTAGCAATTGGTGATACAGTGACTTAATAACTAAAATTTTTAATGTTACATAATATTCCAATTTTTACATCCATACAAAGATAAAAAATGAGACATTTTGAAATATCGAAATCGAAAGACCATCAAATCTCAAAATTCCAAAATGTAAAAAAACACCCCCCGAAAATTTTTTCTGCCTTCACCCCTAGTTGTGACTGTATATATTATACTGTAATTTCGGATCTCATTTCCGAAACTCTGCATTTTCGGCGTGAAAAACGTGTAAGCGCAGAATTTACGCCCCGAAATTATGTACAGTCGTCTAATGGATTTGGAGCAATAAACAATGCCTTCACCATCGCTCCGGCTCGAATTAGATTCTAATTCAAGGACTGTCGTCGCGTGCCGGCCAAATTGCAGATTGAACGAGCCATTTCTCACGCGCCGCGTATAAATTCGAACAAACGCGAGCCTTCCGTGCACTGCACACCCAGAAAAACGCTTGACTCACATCGATCGAAATAATGCGTGCATCTCTAATTGATGCAATTTCGAAAATAGTGAATGCAGTCTCCAACATTAGAATCATCAAATTCATGGATACCCCCCCAAAAACGGGAAAGGGGGAAGGTGTTTAATTTTAAAATAAAAAAATTTCTTTTAAATTTTTTATTAAAGATTAAGAATTAATCTTTAATGAAAAGAATTAATTGATAATTCTTCTTTCTATACAACATCAAGCACGTACTACTGGAGCCCCCTTCGAAATTCTGGAAAATTTGAAAAATCTAGCACATTGCGAAAAAGTGTATTTTGGAAAAAAAAGTTTAACAATACTGATTTTCACAAGTTTCGAAGTTTTCGAAAAACTTGATGATATTTAACATTCTGGAAATTTCGAGATTTTCGACAATTTTGGGAATTTAAAGAGATTGAAGGATTTCGAGAATTTTACAAGTTTTTAGAAGTTTGACGATTTTTGAATCTTCGAACATTTTTTGAATTTCGAAGTTGTGAAAAGTTTCAAAATTGCTGTAATTTCACAGTATTTTTATAATTCTTGGTATTTCGGAAATTTGACGAATTCATAACATTTGGAGACACTCAATAATTTGGAATACTTTTAACATTTTAAGATTTTTCACAATTTTGAGAATTTTCGAAGTTTGAAATGTTTTGAAGATTTTCTAAGTTACTGGAATTTTGAAAATTTTAAGAATTTCAAATTTTACGTGAATTTCGGAGATTACTAAAAGTTTCAAAAATTCTGGAAATTTACAATATTTTCATAATTATTGAAATTACGGAAACTTTACGAATTTTTCAAGTTTCGAGAAACATGATAATTTGGAACATTTTAAGATTTCTAATAATTTAGAGAATTTTGAAAGTAATTACCATTTCGACAATTTTCAAAATTCAGAAAATTTGAGAAATTTCAGAGCTTTGGAAAAGTTTCGAAAATCTTGAGAATTAACGCAATTTTCATAATTCTTGGAATTTTGAAAATTTTATGAATTTCTCAAGTTTCGAAAAACTTTTGTTTAGTTGGAACATTTTTGACATAATGTGAAGATTTTGGAAGGATCGACTATTTTGGAGAATTTCAAATTTTAGAGGATTTTGAAAATTTATAAACTTTTTGAAATTTTCAAAAATTTCAGAATTTCGCAAATATCGGAAATCTGAGAATATCGAAAATTTCAGAAATTTTAACAAGTTTTGAAAATTCTGGAAAATTACTCCCATAATTATGACAATTCCGGAAATTTTACGAATTCCTGAAATTTTGAAAAACTTAATAATTCGAAATACTCCGAACTTTTCAAGATTTTTTACAATTTTGAGAATTTCCGAAGTTTGAAGTTATTTGAGGATTTTGAAAGCTACTAGAGTTTTGAAAATTTCAAGAATTTCAAAATTTCTGTGAATTTCAGAGATTTATAAAAGTTTCGAAAATTCCGGAAATTTACAGAATTTTCATAATTCTTGAAATTACGGAAATTTCACAAATTCTTTACATTTCGAGAAACATGATAATTTTATACATTTTGAGATTTCTAAGAATTTAGAGAATTTCGAAAGTTATTAATATTTCAAAAATTTGCAGAATTCCAAAAATTTGAGGAATTTCAGAGATTTAAAACAGTTTCGAGAATATTGAGAATTTTTACAGTTTTCATAATTCTCAAAATTTTGAAAATTTTATAAATTTCTAAAATTTCAAAAAATTTTTGTTTACTTGGAACATTTTCAACATAATGTCAAAATTTTCGACTATTTTGAAGAAGTTCAAAGTTTAGAGGATTTCGAAAATTTTTAATCTTTCCGGAATTTTCAAAAATTTCAGAATTCCGAAAATTTTGAAAATTTCAGAAATTTGAACAAGTTTTGAAAATTCTGAAAAAATCACTCTCATGATTATGAACATCCCGAAAATTTTACGAATTTCTGAAACTTTGAGAAACTTGATAATTTTGAATGTTTTTCAACATTTTAAGATTTTCACCAATTTTGCGAATTCTCAAAGTTTGGAGTATTCTGAGAATTTCAAAAGTCTAGAGAATTTTGAAAATTTCAAGAACTCCAAAAATTTCGAAAACTCCAAAGATTGTTAAAAATACTGACAATTCTGAGAATTCATAAAATTTTCATAATTCTCTAAGCAAACTTAACTTCTTAAACTCGTTGATTTAATTTCGAGTAAAAATCTCCTCAGCCCCCCCGAACGAAATTTCTGGCTACGTCCTTGACAAAAATCACCATAAAAAATGATCAACTCCAAAAAACCTGCAGAAAAAACATTTCTTCACCCTCTCGTGAATCACACGAGCCAAAACACGCTGATTCATAAACTTTTTATGCATTCGAATAAAAACGAAACTGGACGTTTTTACGTCTCATAAATTTTTCTCGGATCTCGGGAAAGACGAAGCACGCGAATATCGTCGAGAGCTTTTTTCCCTCGGCGTTAAATGACTCCCGGAAGTGTTTATTCTCGCGCCTTTTGGGCTTCGATGGTACTTGAGTCTTTCGCACGAGAAGAAAGCTCTCGGGAGTCGAAGAGCGTGCAAATATCGCACGTATATTACGTCGCCCGAGACCCCGTGGAAACGGATTAAACTGGGGTTGGAGAAGAAAATGAGTTTCCGCAAAATTGGCGCCCACGGCCGCGCCGGGCGCCCAATTGAATTATATATTAAGGAGCTCGACCCTTAATTGCTGGTACTTGGGAATCGTGAAATGTGCTTGTCTTGAGGGAAAGTATTGGTAATCCTTGAAATAAGGACGTAACCAGAAATTTCGTTCAGGGGGGGCGAGGGAGATTTTCCTCGAAATTGATTCAAAGAGTTCAAAAAGTAAAGTTTCCTTAGAGAATTATGCAAATTTCCTGGATTTTCAGAATAATCAGAACTTTTTGAAATTTCTGGAGTTTTCGAAATTTTTGAAATTATTGAAATTTTTAAAACTGTCTGGACTTTTGAAATTCTCAGAATACTCCAATCTTTGAAAATTCGCGAAATTGGTGGAAATCTTGGAATGTTTGAAGTATTAGAAATTATCAAGTTTCTCAGTTTCAGGAATTCGTGAAATTTTTGGAACTGTCATAATTGTGATAGTCATTTTACAGAATTTTCAAAACTTTTTCAACTTTATGAAATTTCCCAAATTCGCGGAATACTGAAGTTGTTGAAAATTCTATGATTTTCAAAAATTTTTTAAATCCTTAAAACTGTAGGATTATTCGAAACAGTCGAGAATCTTGACATTATGTAAAAAATGTTCTAACTTAAGAAAAGTTTATTGGAATTTTTAGAGATTCATAAAATTTTCGAAATTTCAAGAATTATGAAAACTGCGTTAATTCTCAAGATTTTCAAAACTGTTTTGAATCTGTGGAATTTCTGAAATTTGTGGAATTCCGAAAATTTTCTCAATACTAATAACTTTCGAAATTCTTTGAATTATTGGAAATCTTAAAATGTTGCGAATTATCACGTCTCTTGAAGCTTGAAGAATTTGTGAAATTTTTGTAATTCCAAGAATTATGAAAAAATTTTGCAATTTTTCAGAATTTTCAAAACTTGTTCAAATTTCCAAAATTTTAAAAATTCGCGAAATTCTGAAATTTTCGAAAATTTTAAAATTCTTCAAAATTTTTTAAACCCTCTAAACTTTGAGATTCTTCAAAATAGTCAAAAAACTTGACATTATGTTGAAAATGTTCCAACTAAATAAAAGTTTTTTGAAATTTTGGAGATTTATAAAATTTTCGAAATTTCAAGAATTATGAAAACTGCGTTAATTCTCAAAAATTTCGAAACTTTTTTGAATCTGTGAAATTTCTGAGATTTCTGGAATTCTGAAAATTATCGGAATACTAATAATTTTCGAAATTCTCTAAATTATGATAAATGTTGAAATGTTGCAGATTATCATGTCTCTTGAAGCTTGAAGAATTCGTGAGATTTCCGCAATTATAAAGATTAATACAAAAAATTGTAATTTTTCAGAATTTTCAAAACTTGTTAAAATTTCTGGAATTTCCAAAATTTGCGAAATTGTGCAATTTGTGGAAACTCTAAAATTTTCCAAAATTTTTAAAATCCTCTAAACTTTAAGATTCTTGAAAATAGTCGAAAATCTTGACATTATGTTGAAAATGTTCCAGCTAAATTAAAGTTTCTTAAAATTTTAGAGATTATTAAATTTTCAAACTCAGTTTATAAGTTGGAAAATGAATAATTCCATAATTTTTGGGAGCTCCCATAACATTGTCAAATTTACAAACAATTTCATTTTTCAGAGAACTTGGATATTCTTTTCCTCCGAACGATTTGTACATTTTTAAAAGTTTGAAGTTTATAAGAGTTTTAAAACTCTAAAACTCAAGAGTTACAAGAAATTATTCACTCTGGTGTTTCGGATTTTTGGAAATTTCGGAAGTTTTGAAGCTGCGAAGTTGCAAAATTTCAGAACTTTTGAACCCTTCCAAATTTCAAACACTCTAGAATTCCGAAGAATTTCACAGTTCTAAAGTTGAGCAAGTTTAGTAAATTTCGAAATTACCGAAATTCCAAAGTTACATTTCAAAATCCAAAAATGTTCAAGTTATTTAAATTTCGGAAGTTTCAAAACTATCAAGCCCAGAAATTTCGACATTTCCAAAATTTCGCGATTCTTCCATTCCGACGGATTCCGTAGTATTTAATAATCTCGTCAAGTTTTTATTTCATCCTTACCCTCCCAAAGATTTCCAAGCTACGTCTTCCACAATAATGTTCGACAACCAATTACAGCAAATCTCTGAAACTGAAGCCTTCCAACTCGTTCCAAGGTGGAACGAAGAAAAAAAAAAAAAAGAAACAAACAAACTTTTTTCATTACCTTTGCTGGTGAGACTGAAACTGCGCAATCTGTAGCTATCCTCGTCTTCCCCTTCTTCCCGAGGCGGCAACTGGCAATTGGAATCCGGTATGTCCAAAAAAGCGTTGCTTTTGCGATGATGCGCATGATGCATACTTTGACCGCGGCGACTCCCGCGTCTCCGGATTCCTGGGCTCGCCTCATCCGTGAGCCGTGGCTCGCTGCTGCAATGCGGGGACCTGACGCTCGCTGGTTCATGGTGGTAATGGTGCTGAGCTGCAGCTGGAAAAACGCGAAATTTTCCGCCATCAACAAAAAAGTTTTTTTGAATTATGAAATTTTCTAACGTTCGGAAGAAGCTCGTATTCAGCGTTCGTGGAGAAATATGGAAAGTTTGAAAAATCTAGCACATTGCGGAAAAGTATATTTCGAAAAAAATAGTCAACAGTACTGATTTTCACGAGTGTCAAAGTTTACGAGAAACTTGATAATTTTCGACGTTCTGAAAATTTCAAGATTTTCGACAATTTTGGGAATTTTCAGAGTTTGAAGGATTTCGAGAGTTTTACAAGTCTTTAGAAGTTTGACTATTTTCGAATCTTCGGAAATTTTTTATTTCGAAGCTGTGGAAAGTTTTCGAAATTCGAAAAGTTTACAATATTTTTATAATTCTTGGTGTTACGGAAATTTTACGAGTTTATAACATTTTGAGAAATTTAATGATTTGGAATACTTACAACATTTTGAGATTTTTCACAGTTTCGAAAATTTTTGAAGTTTGATGTATTTTGAGGCTTTTTGAAGGTACTGGAATTTTGAAAATGTCGAGAATTTCAACATCTTCGTAAATTTCAGAGATTCGTGGAATTTTCAAAAATTCTTAACATTTACAATATTTTCATAATTCTTGAAATTACGAAAATATTACGAATTCTTCAAGTTTTGAGGAATATAATAGTTTGGAACATTTGAAGATTTCTAAAAATTTAGAGCATTTCGTAAGTTATTTCGACAATTTTCAGCATTATGAAAATTGAAGAAATTCCAGAGATTTGGAATAGTTTCGAAAATCTTGAGAATTAACGCAGTTTTCATAATTCTCGAAATTTTGCAAATTTTATGAATCTCTTAAATTTTAAGAAACTTTCATTTAGTTGGAAAATTTTTAACAGAATGTCAAGATTTTCGACTATTTCAAAGAATCTTAAAGTTGAGAAGATTTTGGAAATTTTGGAAAATTTTAGAATTTACGAAAATTTCAGAATTTCGCGAATTTTGGAAATTTCAGAAATTTGAAATTTACAAAATTTGAAATTTACAAAAAGATCGAAAATCTTGGGAATTAACGCAGTTTTCATAATTCTCAAAATTTTGAAAATTTTATGTTTTTCTGAGATTTTAAAAAACTTTTGTTTAGTTGGACCATTTTCAACATAATGTCGAGATTTTCGACTATTTTGAAGAATTTTAAAGTTTAGAAGAGTTTGAAAATTTTTAATTTTTCGGACTTTTCAAAAATTTCATAATTCCGCTAATTTTGAAAATTTCAGAAATTTGAACAAGTTTTGAGAATTCTGTGAAACTTCTTTCATAATTATGACAATTCCGAAAATTTTACGAATTTCTGAAACTTTAAGAAACTTGATAATTTTGAATATTCTGAACATTTCAAGATTTTCAAAAATTATGGGAATTTTCAGAGTTTGAATGATTTCGAGAGTTTTACAAGTCTTTAGAAGTTTGATCATTTTCGAATCTTTAAAAATTTTTTACATTTCAAAGTTATAAAAAGTTTTTAACATTCAAAAATTTTAGAATATTTTTATAATTTTTGGTGTTACGGACATTTTACGAATTTATAACATTTTAAGAAATTTAATGATTTGGAATACTTTCAACATTTTGATATTTTTAACAATTTTGAGAATTTTCGAAGTTTGATGTATTTTGAGGATTTTAGAAGTTACTGGAATTTTGAAAATTTCAAGAATTTCAAAATTTCCCTAAATTTCGTTTCGAAAATTCTGAGAATTCACAATATTTTTAACTACAATTTAGAGAATTTCGAAAGTTATTAGTATTTCGACAATTTTCAGAATTAAGAAAATTGGTGAAATTCCAGAGATTTGAAAAAGTTTTGGTAATCTTGAGAATCAACGCAGTTTTCAAAATCCTCAAAAATTTTTAAATTTCATGTATTTCTGAGATTTCAAAAAACGTTTGTTTGGTTGGAACATTTTTAACATAATGTCAAGATTTTAGTCAATTTTGAAGAATTTCAAAGTTTAGAGGATTTAAAAAATTTTTAAACTTTTCGGACTTCTCAAAAATTTGATAATTCCGCTAATTTTGGAAATTTCGGAAATTCGACCAAGTTTTGAAATTTCTGAAAAATTACTTCATAATTATGACGATTACGAAAATTTCACGAATTTCTGAAACTTTGAGAAACTTTACAATTTTGATTTTTCTGAACATATTATTATCAAAATTTTCAACAATTTCGTGAATTTTCAAAGTTTGGAGTACTTTGAGAATTTCAAACGTCTAGAGAATTATGAAAATTTCGAGAATTCCATAAATTCTATAAATTTCAGAGATTCAACATAGTTTCGAAAATATTAAAAATCAACGCAGTTTTTATAATTCTTGGAATTTTGATAACTTTATGATTTTCTGAAATTTTAAAAAACTTTTGTTTAGTTGGAACATTTTCAACGCGATGTCAAGATTTTCGACTATTCTGAAGAATTTCAAAGTTGAGAGGATTAAAAAATTTTTTTAACTTTTAGGAATTTTCAATATTTTCAGAATCCCGAAAATTTTGTAAATTTCAGAAATTTGACCAAAATTCGAAATTTCTGAAAAATTACTTCCATAATTATGACAATTCCGAAAACTTTACGAATTTCTGACACTTCGAGAAACTTGATAATTTCGACGATTTTGATCATTTCACTATTTTCAACAATCTCGCGAATTTTCAAAGTTTGGAGTATTTCGAGAATTCCAAAAGTCCAAAGAATTTCGTAAATTTCAAGAATTCCAAAAATTTCGAAAACTCCAGAGATTTCAAAAAATTATAATAATTCTGAAAATTCAGAAAATTTCCATAATACTCTAGGAAAACTCTACTTTCTGAACTTTTCGATTTAATTTCGAATAAAAATCTCCCTAGCCCCCCCTGAACGAAATTTCTCGCTACGTCCTTGATTTATGCACTACCTATGTTACACTATATTAATTTCTGAAACAGTATTTTTCGCCACAAGTGAAAAAGTTCCTACAAGAACAACGTTTGAGTTCGAATCACGAAGTTTTCGACTGTTCGGAAGTACCTTGCGCGGCCGCCCGGCGCCGGATGCTCTTGTTCGCGCCGGAAACCCGAGCGCTCTGCGACCTCGTGGCCGGCCTTCGCTTCCGGGTGGGCGTGCTGCTGCTGTCCGGGGTTCCACTTCCGCTGTCGCCGCGTTCACCGCGTTCCTTTATCCCGGACGGCGGCATGGCGCCCAGCATCTGTTCCATGCTCGAAAATCCCACCGCGCAGAGCGAGGCCGAGCGGGTCTTGCGTCGCATACCCTCTTCGCCCTGCATCTTCCCTAGTGATTGGAGTTTTTATAAAAACACGCCAATTTTTCATAAAATCAGTGGATTATTTATAAAAATTCGATGTTTCATAAGGTCGATTTGATGAAAGTTACACGAAATTTTCGATTTTTGTGAAGTGGTTTTATGGAAACTTTATAAAAAAA
>JAPYZK010006827.1:0-11577 GCA_030522785.1 Platygaster equestris
TCACAGACAATTTTTCAGGCAAAATCAAAGCGACTGTACCTTCTGATATGCCTGTGGCCTCAACTGATTCGCGCACTTTAATTCGCCGATCGCTCAAAATCAGATCGTGGATTTTGTCGATGATTTCAGGAGTAGACACCTCAACTGGGCGTCCTGAATGATGTTCATCTTTTGTGGATGAACGGCCACGTTTGAATTCATTCACCCAATTGCAAACCGTCGCAAACACAGGTGCAGATGTGCCATGAAATGCATCCAACTTGGCTTTGATTTCTTTCGGGCTTAAGCCTTTCAAATGGAAATGTTTGATGACAGCCCTAAACTCGCTTTTTCACATTTTTATACACGAATAAATGTTGTTAACTTTAATTTACGATAGAAATTGACCTACGCTATGGATCGAGCTGAAATTTTGACACCTTTCCTGTCGATAGTGCTACTTACAAAAAAAAAATCTTTACCGACACTACGAGCGCCATATCTCGGACTTTCTAAGAACTTATTGAACGACCCTCGTAAATCCGTTGATATTGATACCTTTTTTTTACTTACACATAAAGTTCTACGCATTAGTAATATTTAGACATGGGTTTTGTCGTACACACCACCGAATTGTTGATACCAAAATGGTGTTTGGAAAACTATGCAATCAAACGTCACAAGCAAGAACACTCGATCCTTGGTTGGGACAAGTTATTCCTTGGTTAAGAGTGTTGAAACTCTTTATTTCAATACTAATTCTGGACTAGTAATTTGAATAAACATGTATGTATGTAGGGGAAAGAGGGTGTGTTGAAGAAATATTTCTCAGTCCATTTTGTATTGAGTTATTTTCAATTTTCAACATATTCCTTAACTACAAGATAGTTCTATTATAATATTTGTGTATATTCAAAATTGTATTCCTAACAAATTTTGAATGTGAATATCGCGATCTCCGAATTTCGAAATGTAATTCAGTCAATAACAATTTTTTATTTACTGGGTACCTATCAAATTTTTGACGAAATGATGTTTGGTATCACCAATTTTCCATGTATTCGGAAGTAATTATTCAAAATGACAATTATAAAAACAATAGACGAATAAGAAAAATCTCGGGGGAGGGAGGGGGGGGGGTAGCAAACCAGGTGGTCCCCCAGGCCCCGTGCTCGAAAAAATTTTCGACCTGTCCGAAAAAATGAGTAAAAAAAATTCACGAACTACAAGAATGAATTGCTGTCATGACTGAACTGAGTGAAGGATTTGATGATTCTTCGAAAATGCATTAGAAATATGAGACTTGTATGCAGAAGTTTCTGAAACTTCGTCATTTTTCTAAATTACAAAATGTCAATAAATTTCAATACTTTGGAAATTCAAAAAATTTACAACTTTCAATCTTCGGAATACTTGGAAACTTCGAAAGGTGAAATTTTGAAAATTTTGAAATGACTCAACTCTAGAACTTTACAATACGTGAAAACTTCAAAAATCGCGAAATTCCTAGGACTTCAAAAATATCAGAACCCAATAATCTGTTATCTTAAAAGATTTTTTCCATTTCATTCCAACATTTTCAGAACTTTTAAATTTTCCGAAACTTTTGTAATTTCGGAAATTTGTAATTCCTCGGAACTTCCAAATTTCATGAAATTTCCAAGGCATTGAAAGTTCTACAACTTAGAAGATAATTTCAAAATTTCACAACTTCGAAACTTCAGAATCTTAAAATGTCACAAATTTCGACATTTTCTCAAAAATTGCGAAACACTTGATAACTTGAAAACTTGCGAAAGTCCCAGAACTTCAAAAATGTCGAAACTCAAAAATTTTTGATTTTTTGAATTCCAAAAAACTTTTAATTTTTTGGAAATTCTCAACAACTCCAAAATTCCGACGTTTCAAAAACTTCTAAAATGTACGAAACCTTTAAAACTTCGGAACTTCATAATTCTTCGAAATTAAAAAATTTCAAAAACTTTAAACGTTCAAAAACTTCGAAACTTCAAAATCCGGAAATTCCAAAAATTTCCAAATTTCCGGGCTTCAAAACTTTAAAATTTGCGAAATTCTCAGAAATGTAAAAATGTCGAAACTTCATCATGTTTAACGTTGAAATTTCTGAAATTTCGAAGTTCTTGGACATTATCAAAAACTTCCAATTTCCAACATTTTATAAAATTCTAAAATTTGTATATTACTTACAGAACTTGAGAATTTCATAATTCTTCGAAATATCAAAACTATAAAGCTTCGTAAGTTCCGAAACTCTCATGTAATATTCTTACATAATTTTTTCTAGATTTGTTATTGATTATCAAATGTCATAAAATTGATTACATTATTAATTAGGGGCCTTTTACATATTACATAACGCAATTTTTCACCAACTTCGACCCACCCCCCCCCTCCCTGGTGGTAACGCGGCGTAAAAAAATGGATACCCCCCCCCCCCCCAAAGAAACGTAACAGATTTATGTTCTGCTTTTTGAAAGCGTTAAATATTGTGTGCGGACTATTGCTATTGGACATATTGCCTGTGGACTATTCAAATATTACACTTAGATGTTCATTACATAAAAAATGTTCAACTCGTTCATATATATATTTTTGTATCAAGGACTTGAGGCGTGGCTTTTGGGACCAAGAACAATGTATGAAGCCAAATCGAGGCACAAGGCGCAGCCGAGTGTCGAGAGACTTCATACATCGTCGAGGGCCGAAAAGCACGCCTCAGGTCCGTGGCGCAAACAATATTTTTTGCAACACACACACTGAATAGAGGCTTTCAGCCTCTGGAACAGCGTATTGAGGGGGGACATTTGCGACACGGTGCACCGCGAACCTATAAATGTCAAAACAATATTGACCACATTGTCCCTGTTTTCAGCGGACTTGAGGAACAAAAGTAGGACTTCAGGAACGACCATAGGTACAATACCAAATGTCCGGTCGCAAATGGACGTCCTCAATGCACTATTTCAGGGGTTAGAAGAGTCTGTTCAGTGCGTGTTTTGCAAAAAAAATTTATTCATCAAAATTTTTCGAAATTTTCGAATATTCTCGAATCTGCAGAAATTTAATTTTTTAAAATTTTCATCATACATTGTGTTCGATAATTTTGAGGTTTTTCGTAACTATGAAGAACTTTTCAAATGTCTAAAAAATTTTATATTCTAAAAAATATATCGGATAAATTACAAAAATTATTATTTTTCATTTTTCTGTCATTATTTTTCTTTTTTTTGGTATTTTGCACATATTTTAATACTTTTAGACTCAAGCAACATCGCGCCTTTGGCGCTCAATTGCCTACGCCCCGTTTCGAAAATATCGGCTCCACCGTTAAAGGTCATACTTTTACTCCCAGATAAACGAAGAGCTATTTCACTTCGTCCGGTTTTTACCAGTATTTTGCGCAATCCAGACGTTTACGATGATGGTTTTTTTTCTGAGGGGCCGTCCACAAATTACGTAACGCTCCTAGGGGGTGGGAGGGGGGTCTGGCTCGATGTGACAGTTGGGGGGGGGGGGGGGGGGAGAGGGGGGGGGGGGGGGGGGGGGGGGGGGGGGGTCGAGCAGAATGTGACGTAACAATTAGTACATGTATCCATTTTTTGCAACGTATCGACATAATTCATTGGATTGTAAGATGTTACCGAAAAAAATTGGTCCCTGAATTATAAAAATCTTTGTATGTACTGTACTGTGTTTATTTTGCAAACGATTCAAAAAAAAACAAACAAACAAAACAAAAAACAAAAACAAACAAACAAAAACAAACACTTTGGAAGTATGTATATTTTATATTTTCTCACTGCGTTACGTTACACCTTAGGGGGGGGGGGGCGATGTGACAGTTTGTGACATAGAGGGAAGGGGGTCGAAACAGACCGAAAATTGCGTAGAATAATTTATGGACGGCTCCTAACTTAGAAAAAAAAATGTAAAAAACCCATCATTGGTTTTCTACGGTATCTTCGATGCCGCCTGGAATTCGGCTGAATGAACGATAGAATATAAAAATGGATAATTCATTGTTATTCAACGATTAGAAGTAAATAAATTGAAAAGGCTTCAAATTTTCGGGGAGTTGCATATTTGTTTAAAACTTTCACACCAAAAATTACGAGTAATAAAACATATCTAAAATTCGAGATATCATTAATTTACACGTTTACACCGCGAAAGCAGTGCTACTGAAAGTTCAGTGAGGCCTGTTCTTAACGAAGCTCACTGCTAACCTAAACTTGATACAAAGCGCGCCAAAATTCGGATTATTTGTATAAAAAAAGACATGTTACGTAACATAGTTGAAGCCCCCCCCCCCGGATCGGCTGACCCCTCCCTCCCCCTCCCTCCAAGCGCGTTACGTAATATGTGAACGGCCCCTTCACCGCTATTACTATTTTTTATTACTTTACTATCTTTCCCCCTCTGTCCCAACCAAGGACTGTCCCAATCGAGGGCGTCTTTCCTTTCGCGAAAGATTTCAATTACATATACAATTCAAAAAATAATTACAGGAAAAGTATCATGTTTTTGTTCAGAAGCGAGTTTCAGAAGCAAGGACATCCTCCTCAAGAACAATTTGGCGATGTCTGTAAGTGTTCCGATCGCTATATCCGATGATTTCTCAAAGCCAATGTGGGCCAACAATACGACAACTGCGTGTTGTAGGATGTCGTGCGCTACTGTTGGCTGGAGATTCGGAGAAATCACGAACTTGTTTACTTTATCTACACTGAAAAAATCATGAATTATTACACTTGTTGCGGAATCTGTTATTATTCAATGCTCGCGGGGAATATGTAACTTCGGGGCCATGCTGAAAATCGGAAAAATAATAAATGTTTTTTTTATGTTGCACTGAGATCAGAAAAATACAAAATATTATCTTATTTTTGACGTAAAGAGTGGGAGAAACAGCTATTTTTTCCACTGGTAAGGCAGTGTTCAATTTATAATCTCGATTTTTCTCGACTGTTGAAAAATCGTTTTATAATTTTTATTTCTATATAATATTTTAACCGTGTTGATTACAATATTTTGAACAATGAAATTTTAAAATGTTATGTAACACTGTGCGTCAAAATTGAGGTTCTTTTTGCTGGTGGATTTCGATGATAGATTCTGGAAATAATAACCCCCCTGAACTACGGTACGAGAGGATTTTTTTTTATTGGCTCACGGTTTCGACTTATTGATTAATAACAATATTTTTCGGAAATCCCTCAAACACCAGCCGATTTTCGTGATTGCAAGTTGTAGATATACGTTTTCATGGCCGCTGATGACATTTCTGTATGAATAAAAAAAAAAAAAAAATGATGATTCCAAAATTTTATTTTCTGAATAAAAAATGACAAAATTTGTCATTTAACGATGCTCCAATGGCCCATTGTTACCGTCGCCACGGGGGCCCTATTGTACGGTAGAGTCTATTCGGTCTGTTCTGTAAGAGAGAGAGAGACTTGGGCACATTTCAATAGGACCCCCGCGGCGCTGTAACCATGGGCCATACGAAAATTATTAAAAACTATTCGTCATTCTTTTATTCGGAGAATAAAATTCCAAATTTATCAATTTTTTTCAAAAAATTCTTACGGAAATAGCACCAGTGGCCATGAAAACCTATACTTGTAACTTTAAGCGGTCTTCTACGTATGAGCCAAATTTAAAAGCTCTTTTTTAAGAAAGGTTCGCAAAAAAACTACACATGATAATGAAGAATGGTTTTTTGCCTTTTATTGACACATCTTTCGACTACAAAAAAAATGGCAAATGAAAATTTTTTTCTCAACAATAGCGACCTTGAAGTGTCCTAGACCATGCCTCTACCAAAACGTAAGAGTCGACTTTCTGGCAAGAGTTTAAGATTTTGGTTGCCTCAAACACAAAAAACCAAAAATGTCTTCGATTGTTATTACGTTGGCTATGCTTAGACACAAGCTTTTTCGAAAATTCGCAAATTCTTGTAAGCGGTTTATTATTAATCACTCCAAATTATTATAATTAAGAAAATAACAATCATTAACGCCACGTCCGACAATACTCGTTCGATTTAAGGCATTCGTTCTGGTCTCTTCCAAATCTGAGCGCGCCAGAGCCCGCTCCAGCATATATGCTCATCCAACGGTTCCAGGTCCCCCGTTAGAATGTCACCGTGCCTTTGTCTAATAATCCCGAATTAGAAAGGTGAAGGCCTCGATGTTTTGAACGTCGCCATCGATAGCCTCCATAATCTATAGCCTCCATGATAATGTTGCTCTCATTCGGCCATACTGATTAGGATCGCCCCCGATCCATTGATAGATTTTCCTGACCTTGAAATAGCACTAAAATATAACTCGTCGCCTGCAGCCTGGCCAGTAGCATCCTACGAGCGTGCTAACCAGCACCTGACTCAGGTGCTGGTAACGACGCAACCTGACTCCGACCACCCGACTCAGGTCTTGCCCAACCACTTATCCGTGTGAACCTATAGCCAGGTTTCACACCGAGTGCAACAGAATCCGACCTTTAAACTCAGTCCTGCCTTCTCATAGGCTCTTTTTCAACGCTCCCGTACTAAGGGTAGCATCCAGACCAGCTTTTATATCTGCCAATTCCACCCGAATGCCCTCGGCCTCGCATCTGCCAATCCACCAGCTCCGCCATTCCTGACTATTATATCCTGGTGTAGAAACTTGGCTCCATTTGCGTCTGTGATGACGTCCTACGTCCCACTATCCCTTGCTGATAACGACGAAGCGTCCAAGTCCGATCTGAACAGTAGCAACCCGCCCTTGGCAAATTCGCATCTCGAATCTCCGCCCGCGAAGATTTTCTGCTACCCAGCTCTGTAACTTATTTTTCGACTCTCAACTTTCTAATTCAATTGATTTTCGAAACATTTTCATACAAAACAGTTAACCTTCGGGTCAGTTCCACGAAATACCGTTAACTCTCGAAACAATTCCTCGGAACTCCGTCAACTCTTGGAACTCTCCATTAATACAGTCAACTCTCTAAACAGTTTCCTGAAATACAGTCAACTCTCTACATAAGCCTTTTTATATAAGCGTCTTTGATTCACCGAGCCCTTGATATAAGTCCCCAAAATCACAATCAAGACTTAATTCAAATTTTAACTCTTAAGTTACACTGTTAATAATATCTCCTCCTTTTCTCTTAACTTAAATAATCCTAGACCGTTTAACCCATTTCCAGTACGTGACCATCGCTCAACCCATTGAAACGATTCTTTAAACTTGACAGGAACTATTTAACACGTGGTCCAATTCATTGCAAAAAACTCTTGACTCATTATTTATACTAAATTTTCTGTGCAACGCGCATCGTTATCCATTAAAATCTTTCTTTCAAACTGTTCTTTCACCAAACTTTTTAATCAGATTTCTATTCATCGTTACATGCAACATAAAAGGTAGTATTAATATACTATCCCTCCCCTTCTTTTTCCGCATATTATATATGCATGTGATATTTCACCGCAGGTCCAAATCCATTACAACGGATTATCCACCAAATGCAAACTCTCATTATCAATACTTGACTTGAACTTTTTCTGTTTGTTCTACTTTTTCACATTACATATTTTAATCAATGTAATTTTTTTATTCCGCGTCACTGCCCTTGATTGATCCATAATAATACTTTCTGGAAAATCTAATATTTCAATAAATGTTATCATACAAGATTATTCCCCTTTTTTTTTATACATCCATACTGAAATTAATGCATCTCAGGCCATCCAATGGCTTCAACAATATTAAAAAATCAGTTTTCAAAAACTTCAAATAAATCCCAGACTACCATTCTTATTTTCATGATCAATTTGAGTCATCAGTTCACTTATTATTCCGAACCATATAACCTTATCTCTTATCGTTTTCCGATTTCATTTCTCTTAACATTTTATTGTTCCGTCAAACGATAAATTCTGTTTATTATTGCCAATGGCCCAACTCATTATTCAATACACCATTGACCAATTTATTCAAATTTACATATAAATTGCCAATCTGACAAACAAACCTTAGGACTTAGCAGCGAAATTCAACCCGCGTCATCCGCCCAAACCCCGACAATACGAACTTTCATTTTTCAACATAGAAACACGCTCCATACCTGAGCCCTGTTTTTATATCTACTTTAACTTTCTCCTTTGACTTGGCATTTTGAACTTACTATTCAGCTCGAACTCTATGTTCGGACATTCACAATTTTATTTTCATTTCAAGATTACTCGATATTCTTTGTGCCAAAAAAAAGCAATTTATCCGTTCACCCGAATCGATTCATCAACCAGAATTCTAATTAAACTTATTACGGTCTCAAATTAATACAGATCTAGACCACTTTTTTTATGCAACTGTCTCTAGGCTTAAGCCTCCTAGTTGACACTTATTAAAACTTTCTCTTCCCTTACTAAAACACTAACTCGTACTGTGAACAAAAATTAAATTTTATACATATTGCTGCAGCGTGCGCCATCATTTTTCTCGGCACAGGGCAGGTATTCACTTATCTCTGTACTTCGAGGCGCCCTCTCGGTGGGGTAGAGGGTCACACAGATACCACTGGTGCCCTTTGCCACCGTTCCACCCTCGGGTTGACAGGAAACTCGACAATGACACGACAAGTCGTTGCCGTGATGTCCCCGCCGCCGGCCTCTCTTTATCTCGGTCACACGGCACATCTTAAACGTCCTCTGTGTCCCCATCGTTAGCCGATTCATCCTGGCCACCGATGCAGCCCCATCGCGGAACGAAACGGGTCCCTGCATCCTCCGCCAACCTGCCAGCCATCCGCCTTGGCCCTTGGTCACCCGTCCAGCTTGCGGTCCGACAACGACGCGACACAGTCCTGTTGACGCTGCTGTCCATATGGATGATGATCCCAGCCAGGGACGCAACCGCGTTCCTTCGCATTTTCACTTTTTTTTCCCACTACCGGATCACTTCCGGAAACACGCGTTCAATCGCGAAACGCGAGCGAATCCCACTTCTGATTATGAGCGGTTTATTATTTATCACTTCAAATTATTACAATTTAGAAAATAACAATAATTAACGCCACGCCCGACAATACTCGTTCGATTTACGGCATTCGTTCCCGTCTCTTCCAAATCTGAGCGCGCCAGAGCCCGCTCCAGCATATATGCTCATCCAACGGTTCCAGGTCCCCCGTTAGAATGTCACCGTGCCCTTGTCTGATAATCCCGAATTAGAAAGGTGAAGGCCTCGATGTTTTGAACGTCGCTATCGATAGCCTCCATAATAATGTTGCTTTGGTTCTTAGGAATGGCAGACTTGTGAACAGAAAACAAATTTTTTCAGTTTTTTTCAGCTACAAAAAACCTGTCAAAATTCGAAGAAAAAATTTTTTTTGAAAAGCTCATGTCTATTCATAGCGACATGTTTGCCAAATAATTACACGGGAAAAACAGCCGAGTTGAAGGAACTCGGTTTCTGGCTCGATCGTACTCGGATAGCTGGTTGCGTTAACTCGGAGCATCCGTGTAAGCAAATCGGTGTCGGCGCAAACCGAACTGCCGAGTTAACGCAATCTGTTTTTGCGGACAGGCGAGTCCGACTTGCGCCAAGCCCGCTTTTGGAGTAGATTCGATTCGGTTCTTCGCGTTGACGCTGCCGACTTGTGCCAAGCCCGTTTTCCGACTAGTATCCCTGACGGGTTAGTGGCAACTCTTGGCAACTTTGTCAGTTGCCCAAAGTTGCCTTGAGTTGCCGTGATATTCAAAATTGAGAAAAAATGGTGAGAGATGTTCTAAAATTCTATAAAAAATATCTCAAGATTAAAATCGACTCAAAACTTCGACATATTATGCGAAAATATACGGAAAAACGAGTAAAACCTGTAAAACGGACATGAGGTTCAACTGTCGGCAGAATATGTAATTTTGATAAGGTTGGCAGCCTCGTTTCATCATGAAATGGTAGGACGGATAGTGCTCCAGTGCCGCATCTACTCGCTTGCATTTAGGGCTCCATAAAAATTTCGTATTCTATCAGGTGAATGTGTTATAACTAGACTTCGAATTTGGTTAAAGTCGGACAAACCCCACGAAAATAAGAAGGAAATCACTCTTGTATGGTTTTTTTAAATTTCAATTTTGTTCGAACGATTAAATTTTCGAACCTCCTAATGTTTTTCTTGTCTTTAAGCATTCCACGCAACTTTGATAAATAATGAATGTAACTCTATGAGTCTTTTTTCATAATAAAATATGGACATTTTCAAACCAAGAAATATGTTAATGAACAAATCTGAGAAAAATTCTCAGAATTGCAAAAGTTTCAAAACACTCAATTAAGAAATGAAATAATTTCGAATTACAGAAATTTCCAAAATCAACAAAATTTGTCGAAATTGTTAAGAATTTTAAAAATTTTACGGATTTTCGAAATTCATTGATTCTAAAAGTTTTGCATATCTTAGTTATTTCTAAAAATCCTGAAATTTGAAAAAATTTCGAAAGATGGAAAAATTCCAACGGATTCGATAATTCCGAAAATTTTTGGAATTTCAATATTGTAGGTTATATTGTTATATTGTTTATATTGTTATCTATTAATTTTCGACTGTGATAAAAATATAAATCGAAATTCGAAAATTTTCAAAATTCTAGGTACAGGATTCCAAAAAATCAATAATTTTGCAAATTTTGATTATTCGAAATTTCACGAATTTTGAGAACTTCAAAAACTCTTTTACAATTTTGAACAATTCCAAAATTTTGTGAAGTGATAATTATATAAAAATATGACGACTGAAAAAAATTCGAGAATTGAGGAGCTCTAAACAAGAAGGCGACAGGCGCGTGAAAACAGAAAAAAGTATTGTTCGCGTCGTGACGTCACGAAACAAAATTCAAAATAAAAAAATCGGAAAAATTAAAATACGTACTTATAGGTCTCGAAAAATGAACTCGAGTCTTCATGTACATTTTTACTCTGACGTCGATAGTTTTTAAGAAAAAAAATGAAAAATACAAAATTTTGTTATCTAAAAATCCACGTTTTTCAATATTTACCTTGTCGTAACTCGTTGATTTTTCAAAGAATCCACGAAATTCTTACCAAATTTTATTCGTAAGTTTTGAGCGAAGACATCGGGACATAAAAAAAGGTGAAAACTCATTTGCCGATGTATGTTTTTCTATTACAAATGGAAAACCATGTTTTTTCGGTTTCGTATAAAAAAAGTGATCGAGGAAGTTTGAGGCATCACAAACTTCCTGTGAACAAATGAACCGCTTGCGTACTGCCGAACTTTTTGGAAAATCTTAACTCGATTGAATTTATATTTTGGAAAATACAGCGAGTTGAACACGAAATGACGAAAACACGGTACGATTTTTTCCGAATTTCGTCGAGAAATGCAGATGCATTAATAGAGGGAAAGAGTAGGAACAGCGTGAAATGGCATAGAGCAAGGAAACAGATAGAAAAGACGGAAAGTGGGAAAGTCGTCTTCTCGCTATGTGCCAGTGCACGCTATTCCTACTCTCTCCCTCTATCTCTCTATGCTCCCACCCACTGGCGCATCTGCATTTCTCGACGAAAACCG
>JAPYZK010006829.1:0-11847 GCA_030522785.1 Platygaster equestris
TTATAAAGTGGTTTTATAAAAACTTTATAAAAAAATGTTGTCATAAAATCTGTCGAAATTTTCATACAGTTCATCTGTTTTTTTATAAAAACAATTGAAGGCCTCCAAATTTTCTTATAAAACCTTTATTTTTATAAAAACTTCGCGATTTCTATAAAAAGTTTCATATTTTTATAAAAAAAACTTTCCTGATATAAGAAATTTCTCTTATAGTAATATTTGATACGTTTTTATTACACCATGGAATAGAAAATCATGTTCGTAACGTTTATTAGCAATTATAAAACGCAAAAACATATGATTTTATAGGATTTGAAAATTCTTCAGCTCAAATTGAAAATAAGCGTCCAGACTGACATAGATTTGATGGAAAAGAAAGTTAACTTTCGGATTTCTGATGCAAAGTCGCAAGTTCAAATCCCGCTGTCCCCAAAAAATTTCAAAAATTTTTTCGAAACGAAATTTGAGCTAGAGCCTCATAAACTGATGAAAAATGGTATATACATTAGCAAAATGATCCAAAAAATGATCCAAAAAAGGTTGGCAAAATTTTTGCATATTTTTAAAAATGTTGAAAAAAAATTTTTATAAAAAAAATTTTTGTTATAAAACTTTTATAAAACCACTTTATAAAAAATGCAAATTTTATAAAACTTGTATAAAACCGACCTTATAAAAATGTTTATGAAAATTTTTATAAAAACTAGAATAACTAGGGTGATTTCGCGGTTTGAAGCATGTAAATTCAAAACTTGATAAGAGCCATTTCAATAAAGCTTAATTTTTCATCCATTTGTGTAAGAATATGATCCTAATCGAGTACTGAATTTCGTTCTCTTCATATTTATTTTTTCATAAGTGCCCAAATTTTGATACACTTTCGATCGATTTCACTCATTTTTGAACGGATTTCACTGATGTTCATGTGGAATTTCACGTATAAATTCAGATTTAGAGTGCGAGGCAAATTTTTGAGCAAAACGAGTCGGCTAATTGACAGCGTTTACTGACCCAGTCAACTTTATGCGCAGTGCATTTCGATTGACCCCTCCTTGATAATCGTGCCTCGCGTTTCCCCAGTCTTATGTAATTTCGCGGACGTTACGACCCCGCGCTCGATAAGAAAAAAAAAAAAATGGCATGGCAACTCGTTCGTTAAACCGGCGGATTAACGCAGTCAGCGAGGAACGGACGAGTCCGTTCGTCAATTTACCGCAAATGACTCTTATTAAAAGCAACGCGAGCACGTTCGCGGTTAAATTTATTCGGAGTGGTCGCTGGAAAAGCCCCGAGAGTCGGGAATAAAAAACTATGTAGGTTTTGTGAAAAATTACGAAATCAGGTTAGATGAAAAGATCGACGTGTTTTGAGAGAAAAGGTAGCTACTAAATTCCTTGATTTGAACTCATTTCAACTTGGATGGGTGAATTAAATAAATAACAGTCATACAGATCTTATAAAAGAATTGTTTAACTATAAGGTAAACGTTGAAAAAATATTCTATTTAAGTTTCAAATAAATTATTCCTTTTTTTAATATTGGATTACAAAATGTCAGAATATAAAATTTAAGTTCAACAATTAGGATTTTCAGTTTAAAACTACACATTTTAAACTCGCGAACTTGACGTGTTTTTAATTCTTATTTTTGTTACTTTTGCCTGCTTACGATCTTCGTATTAGATAAAAAAAAAAAAAAATTAAATTTTGATAGGGGCTTGTTCGGGGTCGTAACAAATATTATAGAACTCAAGTAATTGAATGACTTTTGCCTGGATTCGATATTTATATTCGTAAAACAAACAAAAAATTACAGTTTGATAGGGGTAGGATTTGAGTCAAAAATAAGTATTTGAGCAAAAAATACATGCTAATTGTCGACAAACTGAGGGTCGATTTTTTAGGATAAATCTACTTGGTAGGTCAATTTTTAAGAAAAAAAAAAAAAAAAAAAACTTAATGAATAAAAAAAATGAATAAATAACTTTGGATAAGGACAAAAATCGTCCTTGTGATGAAATCGACTAATTCAGAAAAAAAACGCAGAACTGCTGTCGTCTTGAAGATCGCTATATATTGACAATGACGCTACGTTCTGTTTATAAGTGATTTTTCAGGTGAGGGGAACATTCTACGATGATAATAATGCAAAGAGAAAAAATAACTCATGACATACGCCCCGTTCATTTTTTGGTCAACGGGCAAAAAAACTGTCTAGTCGATTTTGTAGGACAAGGCTACTTGGGAAGTCAATTTTCAAAAAATAGGAGGGAGGTCAATTGAATAAAAAATTATCAATCAGTGAAATTGCTTGAAATCCACAAACTTTGGAAGGCTTCTTCCTATGCCATAACATCACCTCAATCTGAGAAGCCAAAGAAATTCGCAGTTAAATGATATAAATCGTCCCAATCCGCTGTCGACAACTGTTTAATATTCTCGAATGTTTGGACCAATTGAAAAAAATTCATCTACTTGATACAAAGCATTTACCTCTCGTTATTCATTGAATTTGCAATTGACTAAGCATGTAGCCAGGTAGGGGGCTGGAGCCCCCTCCAAAATTCTGGAAAATTTGAAAAATCTAGCACATTGCAGCAAAGTATATTTTAAAGGAAACAGTAAAAAAATACTGATTTTCACAAGTGTCAAAGTTTTCGAGAAACTAGATAATTTTAAAAGTTTTCAGCATTTCAAGATTTTCAACAATTTTGAGAATTTTCAGAGTTTGGAGTATTTCGAGAATTTTACAAGTTTTTAGAAGTTTGAAAATTGTCACAATTTCAACAATTTCGAAAATGTCAAAGTTGTAAAAGAGTTCCAATAATTCTAAAAATTCAAAATATTTTCATGAAATTCTTGTAATTACGAAAATTTTACGAATTCTAACATTTTGAGAAACTTAATATTTTTGGAATATTTTCAACAATTTTGAAAATTTTCAAAGTTTGAAGTATTTTGAGGATTTTGGAAGTTACTGAAATTTTTTAAAGTCCTAGAATTTAAAAATTTTCGTAAATTGCAAAGATTTGTAAATGTTCCAAAAATTCTGAAAATTCACAATATTTGAATAATTCTTGAAATTATGAAAATATTACGAATTCTTCACATTCCGAGAAACTTGATAATTTGTAACGTTTCAAGATTTTCAACAATTCAGATAATTTCGAAAGTTTTCAGTATTTCGACTATTTTCAGAGTTGAAAAAATTTTAGAAATTTCAGAGATTCAATAAAGTTTCGAAAATCTTAAGAATTAAGGCAGTTTTCGGAATTCTTGAAATTTTCAAAATTTTACTAATTTCTAAAATTTCGATAACTTTTCTTTAGTCAGAAAATTTTTAATATATTTCAAGATTTTCGACTATTTTGATGAATTTCAAAGTCTAGAGGATTTTAAAAATTTCAGAGATTTCAAAAACACTTATGAAAATTCTGAGAATTTAGGACGTTTTTATAATTCTCTAATAAAACGTTACTTTTTAAATTTGTTGGATTAACTTTGAGTGAAAATCAGTGAAAAGCACCTTAGTCCGCCCCCCCCCCCCCCTCCCGAATGGAATTTCTGGTTACGTCATTGCAATTGACAAAACCTCTCTCAATCGATATTTATCAAAATATACTTGGTGTATAATTCTATAATAATATTCAAATTCCTTCTTTCACCGTTTTTCTCGCAGAAATATTACAACGAGGTATGATACAAATTCCTGAGTACAATTGACAAAAATACTTCAAGCTTTCAGAATTCAAGCATTCCTACTGAATACCTCCCCTAATATTTTGCATAACTGTCTTAATATTCCGTACCTAAAGCTGAACACGTCCCTGAATTTCCGTCATAACCTCCATCAAACATTTACTTCAAGAAACATAAAATAATAAAAAAAAAAAAAAAAAAAAAAAAACACAAATTAAATTAAAACCAAGTGAATTTTCCCATGCACGAAGAAATGTGGAAAGTCAAACTCATCAATAAATTATCGTAACTCACCGTTTCCAGAATTGTGTATGGCTTTGATAGCTTTTTTTAGTTTGGTCAATCCCTCGCGATCGAAATCCAGAGTCTGGAAAATAAAGGAAACCAAATTCACAATCATCATTCCTGCAAAATTGCCGTGGAAATTCTAATTATTCACGAGCGTGCGTTGAGTAACGAATTCGAGAAATCCGTAGATTGCATTCGAGCTGACATTTCATTCCGGCGAGTCGATTTGTTTCTGAATTTACATTAATTTGCAATGCAACGATGCAATTCGCGCGGCAAATCGCTATTCGCATACGGGACGGGGCTTGAAAACTCACTGCAATTCGGGCGACGACTGTTTTGCGCGAAAAAAAAACGGCCACTTGAAACGAGGTTGCTGTACCCATTCTGAGTACAACAAAACTCAATAATGTTGACTAAATTTTTAAGTGTCCAAATGTTTACAACTCTTATTCAAATTTAACTCAAATGCATAAAAACCGATCCTAATAGTATGTTGGAAATTCTATTTTATTCATGATTTTGATATTAAAGGGTTGAAAATAAAATCTTTTCCCCTGGTCTTTTTATCATTTGGTGATTAACGATAACGTTTTTAGAATTGGACATTTTCGCCTTCGTAAGCTTCCGGAATTCTGGAAAATTCGGTAAATTACTCTTAATTTATTTATGTAATAATAATTTACGTTGAATTATTTCTTCTCGAAAGAAGAAATTGTTCGAACCTTCATGATCTAAACACGGAATTGTCAATAACCTTACATACCGAACAGAACGAGGGTTCAAAAAAATGGAAAATTTTGTGTTTCGACACACCTTCGAGTAATATCATTGTTTAAGAAGGAAAAAATAGTTAATAAGCAGTCATTGGTACATTTATCTCACACCCAGAAAAATAATCACCCGGTACACAATTCAACGCGCGAAAATTCGCACTCGCTAATTATTATTGAATACGTAATTGTGCAACGAGTATCGCAACGCGCTGCGATTTCGAGGCCGAGGAGAAGCCTAAAAATACACCGCTTTTCATTTTCGCTTCATAAAAGACGATTCATTTTCATTGTGATTCGGGGTATTGTAATGCTTTCTGCGGTATAGTCGGGATCTTTGAAAATAATAAAGTTTCAACCGTTACACCTGTTATTATTTAAATATGAAACTCTAATTTTATAGATAACAGTAACGACCAACAGAAAGATGGATCAGATCCAAAGAAAGGTGATTCCTAAATGTATTAGTCACGAAATTTTATTGGAGTCTTTAATTTACATTGATAAAAATATAGTTTACGTATGAAAGTCCACTAATGATTGAAAATCAACAATATTTTCACGAACTTCATAACACTCACAGAACACTCAAATCTCCAGACAAAGTCAAAAATTTTGAAAACCTAAAGAAGACTATTTTTTATCCAGAATAATTTCCATAAATTATGCAATTGCTGGTTAGGTTGAAATTGTGACAGAATTACACACAGAACCAGACATATTAAGGTGACACAGCGAACATAAAACACATGAATTTAAAATGCGTAACGAATTGAAGGCAATTTATAGCAAAACAGTTACAGTAGTAATTTATTTATCCCATAATTTTTTTAAAAAATAACGGATTATGTGCCAGCTTAAGACTTAAGCTAGCACACACCATTGAAAACTAAAAGTTTTCAACTTAATTTGAGGGGCAAACATTAGTTTAAATTTGTTACGTACTAAACCGTAAAGGAATTTGATAATATTTATGAAAAAATTGAGTTGTGTGTCAGCTCAAGATTTAAGCTAGCATAAACTCAAGAAAAGTCGACATCTGTCACTAATCGATAGGGTATGATTACTCATTCGTTACACACCTGACACCAGAAAAGTTCATTTACCTCGTAATTTTTATGGAAAAAGAACGGTGTTCTATGCCAGCTTGAGATTCAAGCTAGCACACCCCATTAGAAACTAGAAATTTATAACTTAATTTAATAGGCAATTATTATTTTTAATTTGTTACGTAATGAACTGCAAAAAAATGGATGATAATTATTGAAGAATGAGTTGTGTGCCGGCTCAAGATTTAAGCTAGCACACTCGAGGGAAGTCGAAATTTCCGTACCAAATAGGTAGGGGACAATGAACTACAATTTGTGAAGCAGGCGGCACTGTGAAATAATCAATAATATTGTCGAAAAAAATGACAAAATCACTCGTGAAACCGGCGCTTGCCAGCATATTATATTATATACATTGTCTATGAAGCATTCAGGGGTCGTTGTTTTCTTTTGTTTACAGAGAGAACGATTAATCACGATTGGGTATGAAGTGTAATTCGCAAGTCAGAGCGAAAGTTCATTTACCAAATAATTTTTTCAAAACATTACGGGTTGTATGCCAGCTCAAGACTTACTCTAGCACACGCCAAGAGCAATTAGAAAATTTTGACTTTATTTGATAGTTAACTATTGATTCTCATTCTTTACGTAATAACCTGTGCAAAAAATTGATAATAGTTATTTTAAAATGAGTTGCGTGCTGGCTGAAAGAATTTGAGCTGGCACGCATTCGAGAAAATTCAATATTTTCGCACTAAATGGATAGAGAAGAATCAATTACAATTTTATACGCACTTGACATTATGAAAGATTATTCTATTCTGGATGCGTGACCCAAGCATAACTTCCGTTTAGCCGCGTCTGCAGATTCGCGATTGGTAGTTTGAAAACGTACCTAATGATTTATCGAGGATATGGAAGGTTTTCGTCAATCACGAGTACCGAAAAAAATTTTTTTCCATAATAATCAGGTTCGTTAGTACTCTGGTATTTCGAAACAATAAAAAATTAAAATAGTCAGGAAACGGTTAAACCTTCGGCAAATTATCTATTTCAGCTCTAGCTCCATCAATTATAATTAATATTTCAATATTCCATGAATTATCCCTAAAGTCACGAAGATGCGTGACTCTTGTGAATCTAGTGACTCTGGCATTACTTTCGTTTAACCGCGGCTGTGTACTCGCGATTGAAATTTCCATAACGTTCCTGATGATTTATTGAGAATATAGAAGATTTTCGTCAATCACGAGTGACGAAAAAAGAGTTTTTCATAATCATTAGGTTCGTTGGTATTCTGGTATTTCAGAATGACAGAAAAATTGAAATGGTCAGGAAACTGTTTCACCTTTACCAGATTATCTATTTCAGCTCTAGCTGCATCCATTTCGATTGAAATTTTGAATATTTAGTGAATTATCCCTAAAGTCACCTGGACACGTGACTCTTGCGACTTGTGACTAGTGACATCACAAATTGAAACTAATTATTACTCATCAAATTGAGTTGTAAATATCTAGTTTTTAATGGTGTGTGCTAGCTTAAGTCTTGAGATGGCACACAACCCGTTATTTTTTCAAAAAAATATGTGATAGATGAATTACTACCGTAACTAATTTGCGATCAACTGCTTCCAATTTGTTACACATTTGAAATGTATGTGTGTTTTGTTCGCTGTGCCATCTTAATATGTCTCACAGAACCATTGCTTAATAATATTTATACTAATACTACACCATCATTAATTCAAAATATTTTTCACTTATTTTCTCCAATCATCCCGTGCTCGCGTTTTTTCTTTAACGTGAAAAACGGAAAATCAAAGCCCGAGTTGAAGTCAACGACAACCCCGCGCGCCTTCACTATCTGCCGCATAGATAAGAAAGTGCAGCGCTCTGTTTATAGCCATGTTTTCACATACACCGAGTTGCGTAAATTTTTCGGCTCACCTTATCCGCGTTATTGTTAAAAACTCGGAAAAATTAATGACCCCAAGTGTCCAAGAAAAAATAAAGATACGGAAAAAAGGAAAATAATCGAAGCACTTTTTTTCATCATGTCAAAAATCAGCTGAGGGCAAAATTGATCGTTTTTCTGCAACTGTAAAGGAGAGCGATTATAACAATCTATTTCTGATATGTTTACAAGTTTTGGAAAAATATGGACGATGTATAAATGTTGGAGCACACTATTCAAAAAATTTTGCAACTTTGCGGACAAATCCTTTCTATTTTGGAAATGATTGCGAGTACACAAAAAGTGCATAATAATATTCTTAGCATTCACAAATCCTGAAAATGGACTCGATTTTGAGAATTTTATTCATTTCCAAAAATTTCAAAAAGGGTTTAATGATTTTCGCAATCTTTCGAATTTTCAAAAGATTACTGGACCCTGATTAAAATTAAATTGTAGAATTTATATTTCAAAATTCAGAAAAATTGCATCCAAATATCCTCCATACCCAAAAATTTGAAAATTCCATAGATTAGTTTCAGGAATCGTCATGAATCGTCATTGATTTCAAAGTATTCCAAAAAGTGTTACAAATTTTACAACATTTTTGGATATACTCTTATACACATTTTCCATTTTAGAAGAATCAATAGACTTCGATTCGCAATTTTATATTTTGGAATTCACGAAGAATCACGTACTGCCGAATCAAGCCAAGTTTGGCTCCAAAACTCTGTGTCTTTTCGTAAGGTACGTCCATCTGCGCCGCTCGCATCAGCAAAATGGATTCGTGAAGGTCGAGAGGTAACGGCAGATAGACACTGACCTCGCGTAATTTTGGTTCGCATGGTCAACAGTCGTGATAATACCGCCACAAGTCATGCCATCGAAAGAACGGGGAAAGAAAGAGAAAAAGACATACAGAATATTAAAAGAGAAAAGAAGAAAGAGCAAAAAGGGACCAACACGAAGAAACAGGTTTTCGTGTATTCTCTGTGTTAACTAAGGCCAGCCAGAATATTGATGAATAATATAACTACATCAGTTATATTAACTATTTGTTCGTCATTTTCACCGTTCTGGTACGCTTCATTCGCTTTTCTGGCAAATATCGAAGTACGTTAACATACGATTTGCATGCGAATACGGAATGATTCTCAAGCAATTAATGACTCATTTTGATGCAGTTTCGTCACCGAGCGATTTCTCTATCAACTTACACAGAATAGAATTCTATTTTTCTATATAATATGGAATCCATCTTCGATTATGACGATTGTTCGCTCATTTTGTTCTTGAGGAGTATACGAATCGATAGATCAAATAAAAAATAATATCCACGGTATCTATTTTCTGTCTATAGTTGAAAGCTGCAAAGTAATTGTTTCCCTATGTGCTAGTTTAAAAAAATGTGTCACCATTGGAAATCAATAATTATCGAGTTTTCAGACAAAATCTCTGAAAACTTCTTGACTTCACTCGACGAAATCTATGATAATATTTGTCGAAAATTTTAAACGCGTTTTCAAGTCAAATGGAGTATCTCAAGTAGGCTAATACAGTGGAAATTCGTTTATGTTGACTCCTCGCCTTTATCGTCTGATTGGTCAGATTAGAGGGAGTAGGCAAAGAAATTATTTCACTGGTTCCCGCAAATTGACACTCTCTCTTATTTGCTGAGTTTATTGTGGGGTGGGGGGGGGGGGGGGGGGGGGGGGGGGGGGGGGGGGGGGGGGGGGGGGGGGAAGAAGAAATCGCAAGTCAGCAGAAACGAGAGGAAATCGTCAACATGAACGAGAGTCAACATAAACGAGCGTCAACATAAACGAAAGTCCACTGTACTCATTTTACTCAACAACAATAAAAAATGCACTCGAGGGGTGATTTTGAAGAAATTATTAGAAAAGCTGTACACGAGATTTTCAGACGGATCGAATACTTCAAATAGCTAATTATTGGTGAAAGTTGTTCAAAAACTACTATCCTGCCATAAAAATATCCGCTCTAAGATAAAAACACCGAAAAACCGAAGAAAAACGGAAAAAAAAAAATTTTTTCTTTTTGGACTGCACAAAGTTATGAACCTTTTCAATTACTGTGTACTCAAAATTTTCTGAGCTATTCTTTAAACATCATCGAAAATAATCCTGAAATTATATCGAAACTGTTCGATTCTAAAACTAAGCGAACAATCTCTCGGCCAACGAATTACGGCGATTTTTAGGGTGAAAAAAGGAAACCAATTCAATTTGCGCCTTATCTCGACGATCGGACGCATCTCTCGGCGTTGCGTGCAGGAACGAAGCCTCGAGATACAAACGACCTACCAAGGCCGAACGCAGAAATTCCATTCGTTCCTCCCTTCCCCGGTAGAACGAGGTGTGTCGCTTACCTCGCGAGAAATAGCGAGAGCGAGCGATCGAAAAAACAGGCGAAACTGTTCAATAAAGTAATTGTATCGATTTCGGTTTTATTTTTATTATAGAATTACGACAGGCCAAAAATATGCGCATTTTCACGCATTTCGTCGATTCCCAGAAGAACTAGAGGTTGGAGGGGGTGAAATTATCCGCAATTTCGGTGCTTGATGTCGGGACCTGACAGAAAATCCTCTCAAGAGGAAATTGGATCAACTTTGACATTTTTTCTAGAACTAAGAAGGGCCGGAAATACGCATTTTCACGCATTTATTATCATTTTATTTTTCAACATATCGGCTCGAGGCAATCCCTTTCCCCATGAGCAAAATGCTCTTTCATACGAGTTTTTCCGAGCCGATCCGATAATCTTCAACGAGCCTTAACAATCGTGCGCAATGATCTCCGCGAGTCCTTGAAAACCGCGCACAGGACATTCGTTCTTTCCAGAGAGTCACGATTTTCCATATCCTCGCTCATTCGCGGAGTTATTAACTCTCCGGGATCAAAGATATCGCACGCGAGCCAATTACGAGTTTGGCGAATTTCGCTGACATCTTTATATCGACGTTTTCGAATCGATAAATTGAAGGCAGTAAAGATGGGTGGGGCGCACAAGATGAACTTCGCAATTCGCGTGTAAACAAGAAGGAACAGTTTTATCGTAGATTCGTGTCCGATTCCAAGGGGTCGTCCATAAATTACGTAAGACGATTTTACGACTTTTTTGACATCCCCTCCCCCCTCCCACAAGTAAGATTTCATAAGATTTTCAGGACCCTCCCCCCCCCCCCCCCCGGAAATCTTACGTAAGACTTATAATTTGGTGAAATTAGACGTGAAAAACGTAAATTTTCAGTGTGATGTATTCATAAAGTTCTTCATAGATGATACTATATTTTATAATGTGTATACATAATATATATAATACATCAGAGCATTGCATTTCGTAAGCGAGGAAAAACTCAATCATGAAATTTCTAACTAGTGCATGGACTAGGAATTTCAACACAATAAAAAGTTCAATAGAAAAAATTCTTTCGGGGGAAAATTTGTTCCCTCAAAAAATCATTAATTGAAGGTTAATTAAATACGAATTAAATGCAATTTCGGCGATTTAAATGCTTTTATAGTTTTTTTAGCAATTAAGGTTCTGCTAACTTTAGATTAAGTCAGCAGAACATGGTGAAAAATTGTAGAAATCGCATTCTGATTTTGTCGTAAAAATTGAAAAAGATCAACAATATTATGAAGGTTTTGTAAGAAAATCAAAAAAGGGTAAAATTTTTACGACGATTCTGAACATTTTCGTAGAATTTTTGAGTTTTGTAAATTTTCATTACCAATAGCAATCTTTTATTATTTTTAATTAATCATAAAATGATCGGATAATTTTTCAATCAACTCGACTTTTTTCAAATTTTTTAGCGAATTTCGATAAGACGGTAGATTTTCGAAAATGTTTCTAAATTTTGAAGGATTGACTATAAAAATAAAAAAAACTTGACTATTAGATTTTTTTGGAAATACTGGCAATTGTTATACACATAAAATTCAACCAGTTTCTTGATTTCGCCGGAATTTTGAAGGATTTTTGAAAATTTTCTTTCATTTTTGGCAATCAGACATAATTTTGGAAACTTCTGAATGTTTTATGCAACTTTTT
>JAPYZK010006830.1:0-13233 GCA_030522785.1 Platygaster equestris
CCCCCCCCCCCCCCCCCAAGCGTGTGACGTATTTTATGGACGACTCCTAATACGATACATTATGAACGTGAAAATTAACTCGTTACCCTTATCGTTACTTTGTCATAAAAGTAACGCATTACGTTATCGTTACATCTGAAAATGTAACGCTTTAGAGTAACACGTTAGTTCCAAACCCTGAAAAAATGTGTGTTATCTACTTTTGACCGGAGGCCCTTGAAATAAAAGGAACTCTTACTTATTGACGAATCGCCCGCAGCGGATAAAATACTCAAATCAGCCACATTCTGTCGGAAAAGCGACAGCAATCCCAAAGATTCAAGAGCTTCTTTAAGTCTCAACGTGCTGGAGAGTTTCATTCGTGGCAGAGCGAAAATGCAAGTATGTTTACGCATGTTGCGAATGAGTTGCTCTATTATGACTGGAGAAAGGCCTTCCTTAAAATTTTTCAGAGCAAGTGCTCCTGGTGTATTGGGTAGGAGAATGTACATCGTGACCTATAACATTCCCATTTACAGATTAGTGAATACCCACTTACCCTAGTAGACATGGTAACGTAAAGTTTATATCGAGTATGCGGACGCAGTAGCATGAAAAGTTTATGTAAACTGTTTACGTAAACCGTTTATGTAAACAGTTAGCAGAAATTTAACTTAAAGTTCGTGTTAGCTTCATGTAAACAGTTTAGGTCCACAATTAACGTAAACAGTTTACACAAAGTTTACGTAAACTTCATGTAAGCAGTTAACGTTAACTACAGTTTACGTAAACAGTTAACATAACTTCAATATTAACTCAAGTTCATAAATTGAGACAGTTATTGACATAAAGTTTATGTAAACTCCATGTAAAAAGTTTACGTAAACGGTTCACATAAACTTCACATCCACGTGCGAACGCACTGGCATGTCAACTTGACGAAAACATGTGCGTATGACACAGTTTACATCGCGCGTGCTATTTGTGTATGTGAACATGTCTACTAGAGTAGCGATGGGGGGTTCCAGAAAGGTTTTTTCTCAAAAATGTCCATCCGGACATTTTCAGGTTATAGAATTAACGTTTCAGAAAATACGTTTCTGTAACGTTGCATTGCTACCCTGCTCAAAAAAATCCATTAAAAACCATCGAAAACAATACAATTTGTGCCATTGCCGATAGTTCGAAACCATTGAAAATTCCATTCACTTACATCATAAGAACTATTGGCAATGCGACAAGTTGTATCGTTTTCAATGATATTCAATCGATTTTTTTGAGCAGGGTAACTGGGTAGTAGATTCACTAACGGGTGGTTCCAAAAATTTTTTATAGTGAATGTAAAAATTTCCACTTACCTCTCTCCCTTTATAAGGTATACCCAATATTCTGACGCCCAGGTTTTGATTTTCATGGAAATGGAATTCTCCTCCATTGTACATCATATTGACATCAACTGCAGCATCTCGTTCGATATAAAACTGTTGCCTATTGTTAGATTGAAGTATTTCAATCATTCGTGTTTATTATTTTTGGTAAATTTGAGGTGGATTATATCAAACAACTTGAGATCTTCGCGCCCCAACCACCTTTCGGATTTTCCTTTATTTCCGTCTAACTAATATATTTCGACTGATAAATCCCTCTAGACGTTTGTGCAAACGTTTCATCCGTGCGAAATGTGTAGCAATTATTGGGCATCAATCAGAATCAACGGTAAATCATTGGAAATTGATGGAAAATTATGGAATCTGATGGAAATTAAGGGGAAGCGATTAGAATGATTGGAATAAATGGAAATTGATAGAAATTGATAGAAGTCGATGGCAATCAATATGAATCGATGAATATCAATGCCCATTGACGTAAATGGATAGTAATCGATGGGAGTTAATGAAAATTGATGAAAATCTACAGAAATTGATGTCTGTCAACAAGAATCAATGAGACTCGATGAAAATTGATAGGTACCAATGGGAATTGACGGAAATCGAGAGGAGCGGAAATTAACGGGAATCAATGGGAACTGATAAATTGAATGGAATTTCAGGGAACTTAATGAGAATCGATGAGAACTAATACGTTATCAATAGGAATTGATAGGTGTTAATGTGAATTGATAGGAGTTGATTAGGAATCAATGACAATTGATGAGAATTGACGAGAATCGATGGGAATTTATGGAACTCGGTGGGAATGATGGGACTCGATGGAAATTGATGGAAATCGATAGGAATTGATAACAATCGATACAAGAAATTAATATAAAATTGATAGGAATTTATGGGAATCAATGCAAATATATGGATTATTAATAGGAACTTCTGGGAATCGATGGGGATCGATAGGGAATGGATAGGAATCGATATAAATTGATTCGTTATTAATAGGAATCGATGGGAATCAACGGGAATTCATATAGGAGTTGATGGGAAATGATGACAATTGATGAGAATTGATGAGAATTAATGGAAATCGATAAGAAATGATAGAAATGGATAACAATCAATATGAATGTATGGGAATTGATGTGACTCAATGGAAATTGACAGGTATCAATGAAAATTGATAAACATCGAAAGGAGTTGACGGGAATCGATAGTCATTTATGGAAATTGACGGGAATTAATGCAAATTCGTGAAAATTGATAGAAGTTGATGAGTAATCAGTATTGATAGGAATCCAAAGAAATTGGTGGGAATGGATGAGTTATTATTGGCAATTGGTAGATATCGATGGAAATGATAGAAATTTATTGTTTGGATTGTTGGGTTATTAATAGAAATGCATGGGCACCGATGAGGACCAATGGAAATTGGGAATCTATAGAAATTGATGGGGATCGACGGGAATTGATAGGGGTCACTGGGAAACGATGACAATCAATGCGAACTCATGGGAATGGATGGGTCTCGATGGGAATCGATGAGAGTCTATACAGGAATTGATAACAATCGATAGAAACTGATGAGAATTAATAGAAACGAATGGTCATTGACGGTATTCGATGTAAATTGATAGGTATCAATGGGAATTGACAGGAACTAATAACAATCGATAGGAATTATCGGGAATCGATAGGAATTAATGAGCATTGATGGGAATGAATGGGTTAATTATCAATATGAATTGACGTGAATCAATGGAAACTCATGGGAATCAATAGAAATCGATAAGTATCGATAAGTCATCAATGGGAATAGATGTGGATCGATAGTAATTAATGGAAATTGATGAGCGTCGATAGGAATTGGTTGCCATTGATGGGAATTGACGGAAAAATCAACAGGAATTTATAGGAGTACATGGGTATCGATGACAGTTGATAGGAATCGATGGGCAATGATGAGAAACTTACGGTCATGGCGGCGGGGTGGGGGATGGGGTGGGCGTCAATGTTTTTTTATAATACAGGAAGATATAATATACAATTATAGATTACATCTATATCCTTGAATAACGTTAGCTTACTTTTTAGAAGCTTGTTCGAAAAAATGTTGATTCCATTCGGCGACAAAATAAAGTGCTGACGCAAAAATCACTTTGGTAGACGCGTCTGGAAGTTCTGATAAAATGTCGGGTATTTTTCCATTCGTTTTGTTGTAGACCCAAAAGTTTACATAATCTTGTGCGCCATAAGAGTTGTATTGAAAATCTAACGGGACGATGTCGCTTTTGTAAACATCTTGAACGATTTTCGAAAATTCTGGCCGAATTGAATAATCTTGCTAGAATATAAAGTAAAGTGTGAAAATTGAGGTAGTGAGAAGAGAATTAGGAAAATTCCATCAAATTAGTGACGTTTTCTTCGTCGAAAGTTTGAATATTATTTTATATAAGACAAAAGTGTTAGACAAATGGTGCGCGCTAAAAAGATCCAAGGAAGCAGAAACTTAACCCTTGTAGACATATTTACTGAACATTGCACACACGATGTATACAGTGCTATAGGCGCAAGTTTACGTAAAGTTTACATGCCAGTGTATCCGCACGTGGATGTGAAGTTTACGTGAATTGTTTACACGAAGTTTACATAAACTTTATGTAGAATTTCTTAATTTCTGGACTTGAGTTAACATTGCAGACGTTATGTAAACTGTTTACATGAAGTTTACGTTGAATTCATGTAAACTTTACGTAAACATGTCTACAAGGGGAATTTTTGGACTCACTTGAACGAAAATTCCACTCGCATAGTTAGCTACAGGTTCCCCTTCCCTTTTTGCGGAATCTATTTGTCGAATGAGTGATCCAAATATTTGGTGAACGATTTCGGAATGATGCGTGATATCTACACCGGATTCTAGGCCTAGAATTTTAGCGATTTCCGTAAAAGTTTGCCCACTTGAAGCCATTAGGACCATAGCCATTGTGGCAGACAAGCTTAAAGGGGAAAATATGATATTTGCGTCTTGAAGGGTCAGATTTTGAGAATGGATAGCCCTGTCCATATCCAGTGCGAATTTCAATATCCCAGTTGAAATTATATTGTTGACCTGAAAAGTTGTCGAAATGGTTAATATTTGTTCATTGAAAGTCACTGAATCGAGTGGGACTCGTTTTCTACAATAGAAATTTAAATTTTGATCACATTGAAGATAAAAATTGAAATAATCGAAAAATTTGGAGGAATCGAAAATTTTAGAACCGTCCGCAAATTTTGGCATATTTAAACATTTCCGAAATGTCGAGAATTTCTGGTAATTTCCAAAACTTTGGTAATTCGAAAAATTTTTTGAATTTACCAAATTTAAAGAATTTGCGGAATTTTCGATATTTTTGAGAATCTTCGAAGTATACTAAATTTCGAAAATCTTGTTATAATCTACAAAAACTGAAGTTCAAATTTTCTGTTTAAACTTTGGTTCGTGAACTACAAGATTAAAGTTTCCAAAACTTCAAGAAGTATTTGCATTCATTTAATTCACTGTAGAATTTTTATACATGAAGCAAGAAATGAACTTTCGAAACTTTAAGGGTGACGTTCATATTGAAAACTTCAAGTTTAAACTTGAATTCGGAAACTTCAAGATTAAAGCTGAATTAGGAAACTTCATTTTCGAACTTTCAGAAAGTTCAAGATTCAGATTCAGAAATTTCAAGTTCAAACTCAATTCGGAAGTCTCATGTTAGAACTTCAATTCAAAAACTTCATTTTCGAACTTAAATTCAGGAAATACAAGTTTGAACTTCCATTTGGAAACTTCATGTTTGAACTCTAATTCAGTAATTTCATGTTCCAACTTCAATTCGTAAACTCCAAGATTGAAGTTCAATTCCGCAACTTCAAACGAGGAATCAACATCTTCAAGGTCGAACTTCATTTCGAAAACTTCGAGTTTGAAGTTCAATTCAGAAACTTCATGTTCGAAATTCAATTCCCCAACTTCAACTTCGAACTTTCATTCAGAAATTCCATGTTAGAACTTCGATTCAGGAACTTGAAGAATGGAGTTCAATTCCGCAACTTCAAGCAAGAAGACAACTTCTGAAACTTCAAGGTGAAACTTCAGTTCGGGAATTTTAAGGTTGAAATTTAATTCGGAAACTGAGTCAAACCATGTCAACTGTACCCACCATTTTTTATGAAAACCTAAATTAGGAAATAAATTCCATTTTCGTGAAGTATTCGGCCATACAAAAAAACAGTTTGGAGGATTTTTGTAGATTCCTTTTTTTTGTTACTTTGTTAAATGAACATTTGGGCACTTTTTTCTTGCAAAAATCATAACTCAAATTCTACTAAAGGTAATTGAATGAAGTTTTTAGGGATAATAGACGAATATTTTCCCTTCCAAATGATCCAGACGAAAAAGCGAAATTCGTTGAAAAAACGCATTTTAAATAACAATTTTATCAACAATCAGACATTTTTATGTGTTCTCAATACGCGACAGGGTTGAAATTTTGCACATATGTGGAATGAACCTTCATCTTTCAGATCATCGTAAAAAAAATTGTTTTCGACCTTGGGAGTGCAGAAAACGAATTTTTTTTCGTGCCGCGGCGGGCCAGCGCGCCAACCCACTGCAGCACCGAAGCCGCTCGACATGTCCTGTGACTCCTGTGTCCATACCTACACGCTATACATTGACAAATGCGCATTGCATTTCATTTCGCTCTGCGGATTTTTTCCGTTTTTAGTAAAGACTTTTCATTATTTTTGGCAAATTTCCTTATACCTGAATGTAGTTTCCAATAACAATCAGGACTGTGAAAATTTGTTGCGTTATAAGAGGTTGCTATTGAGAAAAATTGGGTTTTTTTCTGAAATTTATTCCTGAAAACATTGATTTTCATGTTTATTCTCATGTTGAACACAATGTCTACGAAAAAAAAATTGCAAAAAAAGGGTTTTTTCCAGAGTGTTTTTCAAAAACATTAATTCAGATTTTTTTCGTCAAAACCCTTTTTTTGAGTGTTGTTTAAAAACATTGATGATGAATATTCTGATTTTTTCTTCTTCTTGAAAAATTGCAAGAAATGGGTTTTCTCCCGAAGTGTTTTTTAAAACATTTATTTTGGTTTTTTTTCCATGCTGAACACAATGTCCGCGAAGAAAAATTGAACCGCTTCCGTCGAAAACCGTTAAGTGTAAGTTCTTTTCAAAAGACCCAAGATATGTCGAGCATGTAATTGTCAAAAAAATAAGTAGGGATTTTTTTCGTTTATAATAAATAATATAATTTATATATTCATCAAAATTTATGATAGATAATAAATAGTATAACTTTATAATGATAACGTTAATATTTAATAATATCACGTTAAATTTCGAGTCAAGCGCCGCATCTGGCTCCAGCGCTGAGCGCGTCGCAGCGGGCCGGCGCGCTGGCCTGCCGCGGTGCGAGAAAAAATCTGTTTTCCGCACTCCCAAAGTCAAATACACATTTTTTTTTTTCCGATGAGCTGAAAGGTGAAGGTTCATTCCACATATGTGCAAAATTTCAACGCTGTCGCGTATTGAGAACACATTAAAATGTCTAATTGTTTATAAAATTGTTATTAACAATGCGTTTTTTCAACAAAGTTCGCTTTTTCGTCTAGATCATTTGGAAGAAGTCATATTTATCCGTTATCCCTGCAAATTTCATTGAATTACCTTCAACAGAATGTGAGTTATGGTTTTTGCAATAAAAAAGTGTCCAAATGTTCATTTAACAACATAAAAAAAAAAGAAATTTCCAAAAATACTTTAAATTGTTTTTTGTATGGTCGAATACTTCACGAACATGGAATTTATTTCATGATTTAGGTTTTCATCGAAAATGGTGGGTACAGTTGGCATGGTTTGACTGAACTTCAAGATTGAACTTCAATGCCGAAACTTCAAGAACGGAGTTTAATTTCGCAACTTCGAGCAAGAAATCAACTTCTGAAACTTCAAGGTGAAACTTCATATCAAAAACTTCAAGTTTGAACTTCAATTCGGAAACTTCATGTTCGAACTTCAATTGGGAAAATTCGAGTTCCAACTGCAATTCGTAAACTTCAAGATTCAAATTCAATTCCGCAACTTGAAGCAAGAAATGAAATTCTGAAACTTTGAGGTTGAACTTCAATTCGGAAACTTCATGTTCGAACTTCAATTCGTCGGAAACTTGAAGACTGAAGTTCAATCCCGCAACTTTAAGCTATAAATTGACTTCTGAAATTTCGAGGTTGAAGTTCACATCGAAAACCTCAAGTTTGAACTTCAGTGTGGAGACTTCCAGTTTGAACTTTATTACGTGAATTTCAGTTTCAAATTTCAATTCCGCAATTTCAAGCCATATACTCTGTTACTTTTCAAATTTCAAAAATTATTGAGTACCTGTCTGAGATTACATAAGTACACCATTTTTTAAAATTCAGACTCAATTTGAAATTTGAAATTTGATATTTTAAAATTTAATTGGAAAATAAAAAAAAAACTTTTGAATTGTTTGGTTTTCGCGACTGCAACACCCATTTTTTAAAAGATGTCCAAACTCTGCCGCAATTATTACTCTACTTATAAGTTTTCAGTTCATATAATAATTTTTGATTTGATCGGTTTACTTGTTAATTAATTTCGAAGACAAAATCAGATACTTTTGTAAGACGTTACGTTGGCGTGGACCCCCCCCCCTTCACCCCTCATTACACATCGTCACACATCTCAGGACCCCTCCCCCCCCCGCCTCCCTTAAGTGCGTGACGTAATATGTGAACGGCCCTTAATTCATTGATTGATTAATAATGTGTTAATTATATTCAAACTTACATGGTTACTCCAAAATGGAGTCAAAACGTCCGATACTGAAATATGACCCGAATCTGAAGAATTTACAGCCATTCTATTCGGAGCATAATTTTTCACTGGATTGTCAATCACATCAGCGACTAAATGAGCTTGCGGTGCAGGGCTGTACACGCCCCAGTTTTGTTGTGAGTAATTAGGCGATTTTATTTCACCTGCTGCTGTTTTGTAGGTGTCTGGGAAGATGAATTCATCTTCGGCTCTGACAAATATGCAGCAAAGAGTTATAAAAACCGTCCAATGTACCATTTCTGAACAAATACGGAGAATTCGAAAATTAATGATATATAAAGACGAAAAATTATTGTAAAATTGAGGATTTACAGTAAAAATTAAATAGTTCCTCAGCAAAGGTGTAAAATAATGATATAAAAATTTTTAAATAAATGTTCATGTCAGACAAAGGGTATAGCCGGGTAAGCATGCAAAAAGTGCTTCCAAAGGGAATCAAATGTCGAGTTAGCTGTTCAAAAGCGTATTCTTAAAAGAAAATTTTCCCAGAATTTTCACCCATTAGCCCTAATATTGGATGAGTTAGAGGGGGAAACGTGCATTTTTGTTTTTATTATTATTATTGTTTTTTTGAGGTTCTATGATTAGGAAAAATCTGAAAAAATTCACGTAACTTCTTTCAAGCATTATTAACGTCTATGATTTTTTTGAAAAATTTTTGGCGGGAAATTCAAAATCAAAAAATTTTTCAAAAATTTTTTTGTGTGATAAAACTCAAGTACTATCTCAGTTTTTTTAATACATAATGGTCACCTAGATAGCTCATATTGTGAATTTTTACAGATTTTTAATTTTTAGGGATCTTGATAATACAATTCAAAAACAGTAAATTTTACATGATGCAACTCCTAAGGCCCATTGATACCTTATTATGCTTATGCAATGCGTCATGAAAATTTCGTAGTATGAAGTACAAATCACTTACAAGTAAGAAAGTTCGTCAATTGAAGAGCGTTCCGGATTACTCCGTTGGTAAGGTAGGAAGTTGCATCATATTTCATTTTCAATTAATTTTGGGTGTATTGTTTTGGTAAAAAATTACCTCAGCGACGAACTAGGTACCCGAACGCATCCACTAGATGCAGGAAAAATTGAAATTCGTTGTGAATTGTACGCGTTTTAACGTTATAGTATGCAGGAATTTTAAGTACTTTGTTGACAAAACCAATATGTGTAACTGTAATTTATAAGAACAGTGACAAGTATAAAATTTCGAACAAAATGTAACTGAAACAGATAGATCATTTCAACTTACGAAAAATTTTGAAAATAGTATTCATTCAAAGCCCGCGAGAAATATGTAATTTCGTGGCCCTGCTGAGAGTAGGCGAAATAATGGATTACCTGATTGTTGACGAATGGCATGCGAGTGATGAAATTGTTCGCCCACTAGTGGACCAATAAGATGTTCGCCAACGCTCATCTTAACGTCATATAGCTATTTACTCATTCACGCTCAGTTTAGCGACCTTTTACGCATGGATAATGGAGACAAGATGGCGGACGAGCGACTCGACATATATCGAAACGTCAAACTCCCCAACCCTAACTTCAAATTACAAAACTGTGTATTGCTGCAATGTTTTCGTTGTTGTTTACAAAAGTGTCGAATACAGTCGTAATGAATCCCGATGAAAATCAGAGCAACGAAAGAGATAATTAGTTTTGAACTCCCTAAAGTACGTAGCAAAGCTCTAAGGGCGATTGTTGCGTCAATCAATCAGGTAACCCATTATTTCCCCACCTCTCAGCAGGGCCATGAAATCACATATTTCTCGCGGTTGTTGAATAAGGTATTGTGTGCGACTATTGGTCGAAAGAGAAGATTCCTCGAGCGTGGAGATTGCCTCACGAGCCTAGCGAGTGTGGCAACACGCGAATCGCACAATATACTATTACCGCGTTCATATCTCACTGTTACAATGTATGTATGACAATGAATATACGACGGGTATAGGTGTAATGTATTCAATTTTCTATCATTACCCTTCCATAATTTTGAAGGACATGAATATATTTAAATATAAATGGGCCTCGGGAAGTTGAATCTGGAAATGCGCAAGTAAAATATTTGTATGTTCAAATAATATAAGGAGAATTTCAGATTTCTCCGTCGTTAAGGGTAAGGATTCGCATTGTTCTGTATTTTTGGAATATATTTTGGAAGCATCATTTTCGTAAAAAATTATCTTACCGACAAAAATCGGTATTGAAACGTATCAAGGGGCGAAAAATTGGAATCATTTATTTATTGTTAGTGTGAGATTACACTGCGTTTAAACATTGCAATGTTAATAAACTTAGAACGTTAAAACGCCTACAAATCGAAACGGATTTCAATTTTTCTTGCATCCACTGGATGCGTTCGGGTACCTAGTTCGTCGCTGAGGTATTTTTTTACCAAAACCATGCACCTAAAATTAATTGAAAATAAAATATGATGCAACTTCCTACCTTACCGACGGAGTGATCCAGAACGCTCTTAAATCGACGAACTTTCTTACTTGTGAGTGATTTGTACTTCATACTGCGAAATTTTCATGACGCATTACATAAGCATAATAAGGTATCAATGGGCCTTAGGAGTTGCATCATGTAAAATTTACTGCTTTTGAATTGTATTATCAAGATCCCCAAAAATTAAAAATCTGTTAAAATTCACAATATGAGCTATCTAGGTGACCATTCTGTAGTAAAAAAACTGAGAAAGTACTTGAGTTTTATTACACACAAAAATTCGAAGAAAATTTTTGAAAAATTTGTTGAGTTTGAATTTCCCGCCAAAAATTTTTCAAAAAAAATCATAGACGTTAATAATGCTTGAAATAAGTTACGTGAGTTTTTTCAGATTTTTCATAATCATAGAAATTGAAAAAAAAAATTGACGTTTCCCTCTCTAACTCATCCAATATTAGGGCTAATGGGTCAAAATTTTGGGAAAAAATTTTTTCCAAGTATATGCTTTCGAACGGCCAACTCGACATTTGATTCCCTTTGGGGGCACTTCTTGCATGCTTACCCGGCTATACCCTTTCGAAAATGAACAAATTTGTCACTCTGACCTCAAAATTCATGCTTTATATGATGCATCTTAAGCCTCTCGCGACGAAAAACTATTCAAATAAACGTTAAAAATGATGATGAACATGGAAATAGTCGAGTTTTCGGTGTATTTAGATCAAAAATTTATTCTATGCATTTCTCAATTTTCCGACAATTCTCGAAAATAGACGAATTCGTTACTCTAACCTTAAAATTTTTAATTTAAATGCATTTTGAACTTCTGGAGACAAAGTATTATGAAAATAAACGTGTAAAATAATAATGAACGTAAAAATAATTGAGTTTCCGGTGTATTTAGATCACAATTTAATTATTCTATGCATTTCTTCATTTTCAGACGAATTTCGGAAGTGAACGAATTCGTCACTCTCACCACAGAATTTGCACATAAAATGCATTTTGAGCCTCTCGAGACAAAAAATTATTTAAATAAACGTGAAAGAAAATAATGAACTTCATAATAATCGAATTTCCAGTGTATTTAGATTACAAATTTATTCTACGCATTTCTCAGTTTTCAGACCAACTACGGAAATGAACGAATTCGTCACTCTAACCTCAAAATTCGTACCTTTGATGCATTTTGAGCCTTTCGTGACAAAAATTATGGAAATGAACGCGAAGAATAATAATAAACGTGGAAATAAACGAGTTTTTAGTATAATATTGAAATCACGAATTTATTCTTTGCATTTGTCAATTTTTAAAAATTGATAAATGCAGAAACCTGGATGCACAAAAATATTTCAAGAATTTTATTTTCGAGATCGAACGAATTCGCAGCACAAAACTGATATGTAAAAATATACCAAACCTCAGATTTAGTTTTTCGCTCGAAACTAAGTCCGACGATTGACGTAAAATAATCGTCGAGTCGAGCCACAATGATTTCAGAGTCGCGCATAAATTACCGGTTTTTAATTTCTCGCGAATTCGAGATGTACGTGTGAAATGTTAATGATATGTGACGCACTTTGTGGAGGAGGTATCGAGACTGGTACGTAGAAGCATTCGTTTGCGATTCCATATGAAGCGCTCCCACTCTCACGATTGATTTGCTTCCAAGGTCTGTTCCACGTTATTGTGTGTCATAATGTCGTAAAAGCTAGACGTTATTAATCATCGGGAGAATCGAGAAATATTTTTGTCTCTGGAGAAATATTGAGGCAGTATGGGAGTAAATTGATTGAGTGTTGCGCTTGAGAACATTATTCGGAGTTCGGAGTAGTTGGAGTTAAGGTGTTCGATAATGCAGAATAAAATTTTAATTTTGTGTGATAATTTTGCAATGTATAATAGAATTAAAATGTATGAATTCAAATGAAACTTTTTCATTGTTTCCGATCCGAAACAATTCTGGTTTTTCGACAAAAATTGAAATGGTAATTTATTGACGATCATTGCACCATACGTAATTGTGGAATTTGATTCGAACTAATAGTACTATAAAGCACTATTGTAATAATGACAGCCAGAAACTTTCGTACGCTATTCGATTTTTGAACGATGTTCACAAGTATGTTAACCTTGTGTAGACAAAATTATCAAGAGGAAATGAAGTGAGACACCTAATGGGGGGTGGCATTACAAACAACTGAACATTGCTGAAAAAAAGTTGAAAAGAAAAACAAACAATTTTTTAACTGAAAATCCATTGCACACAAAGGATGTGGACAGGATAAGGAATATTCAGATGTGGATAACATACAAATACTACATGTCGTTAGAGTGGAACGAGTTCTCTAACATAAGTAGCCGAGTTCCTTACAATTGTAATATACCGTTACTTAGTATTTCTACCCAGAATTTATCTCTATAAATCTCGACAAAAATGTCGACATCGCTTTTCTCCTAAATTTGTAAGGAACCGTACTTTGGAAAGTCTACCTGCGGTACC
>JAPYZK010006831.1:0-11429 GCA_030522785.1 Platygaster equestris
GGATGCGAAAATAATTTCGCGAAGGTATCCAAAAATTTTCGACTTCTCGGATGTCTAAAAATTACAATTGTCAAAATAACACAATGTTTCGAATGTTCAGATTTTTGAAATTTCTCGAACTCTGACATATTGGCAAGTTTTTTCGAATTCGAAAAATGTTTTTCATTCTTTTGAATTTTCGGATTCCAGAATAAGCACAGTTTTTGGAATGTTGAAAATTTTCACAATTTAGGAAATTTTAAAATCATCCTAATTTTTCTATGAATTTCAACAATTACCGTAATTCCGAAAATGTTCAGGATTTTATAAAAATTGTCTGTACCTCGAAAATGTTCATAATTCCAAAAATGTCGAGGGTTTCCGAAAATTTAAAATGTTGCAAAATTCGCGAAATATTAAAAAATTTCAGATTCATAAAATTTTGTATTATCCTTGAAGTTTTTAAAATTCCTATATTTGCGAACAGGTTAGGAGTTTTCATAATTAAAAAAATCTCACACCTATTGAAACTCTCAAATTCTTCGAAATTTCTGGAATTCTAAAAATCGAAACATTATAAAATTCACGGAATTCTCGAAATTTTCCAAAATCCTCGTAATTTCTTAAACTTCAAAAATTTTTTTCGTTTCTCCAAATTTTCGAAACTCAATTCATCTTTAGAGTATCGCGACGTATTATGAAGTAATTTTACTTTATACATACTCAACTACTTCAAAATTATCTGATTTATGCATGAGAAAATTCCGTAACTCCTATGATTTGTGCCATGTTATCAACGAAGAACATTAGCAAGTCGTTTTCTTATCGAATAAAAAATCTTCCAATGCAGCCAATCAGAACCGAAACTAGAACCGGAACCGTTATTCCTGTTTTCTGAGTACCGGAACCCGAGCCGGAACCGATTTCAACTCTTTTTTTGGAACCGGAACCGGAACTGGAACCGTTAATAATTTCGGTTCTCTGTCCCTAATTTACAGAGTCATTTTCGTAATGTCTGGTCAACTTCAACACTCAATTACTTCGCCATTCTTCACTTCTGACGTTAATTACTGCAGAGCTTACATTTGTATCCAAAATCTGTTGCTCTACATATATTTATCTCCGTCAATGTCAAAACCTATTCCATTTTAAAATCATCTCCGATGGATTTCATCATACATGAAAATCCCTCTCGACCGAGCCAAAGAAAACAAATAGCTCTGTACACGATGAAGAATATCGATGACCAAGGACGTTTGATTCCATTGGCTCTGATAGGGAGGATTGCTTACTTTGGACATCGTGAGTCCAGGGGGGGAGAGGGAGGGGTGGATCATCGAAAGAGAAGAGCGCAACGAGCAATAAGTTGGTAAGAGCAGGATCAGATACGATGGGTTGCAAAAAAGAGTGAAGGGGGAAGAGGAGGTAAGGTGTTGGGCTGTGGGACCTCTTTATCGTGATCCCGTGCCTGGAGCTCGGCTCCTCATTAGCCCGCGCGCTCATCAATCACTCGTGTACGACCTGCACCGTCTCGTAGTACGTCCAGTCGTGTGTACGCGCACTCTTCGACAGAGCAGATTTTGTTGATCTGGCTAAATCGCGATTTTGCTCGTTTCAGAAATCTACGAGAGTTTAAATGGTGGGATTGAAAGTCAAATTGGAAAGTTTTGAAAATGTTGGATAAATAGTATATTCGATTTTGGATTTTTATGGAATATCGGGAATTTTTGGAACATTGGGGAAAAAGTTATTCATTACTGTTAACTTTACAAAATTATCGATGAGTCCGAAAAATTTTGGAAAATACTTAGAAACTTCGTAGAGGTTTTCAAAGACCTTCGAAATTCGTGAAAATTTTGGAAAACGATGTACATTATGAATTTTGGAAGGTTTAGAATTGGTGAAATTTTCGGAAAAAGGTATATAAATTACTATTGCATTCTTTGCAATTATTGAATCGATTAAATTGATTGAATCAGTGTTGTTTTCGATTCAGTTCCATTCGATTTTGATTATATTTTGATACGATTCCGAGTGGATTTAGACATAGTTTTGATTTGATTCGATAAAAATTCGATTTCGATTCGATTCGATTCGATTTAATTTCGATTCAATATCGTTTTTATTCGATTCGATGTCAATTTCATTCGATTTAGTTTGGCATCGATTTGATTTTGATTCGGTTCGATTCGATTTTGATGTGGTTTGATTCTGATCAAGAGGCGATTCACTCTCCGATGAATAAGAATCATATGGGAGACGACTCTCACATGATTTCCAATTTGGGAGTCATGATTCCCAAGTTGGAAGTCACGATTCTTAGCGATGTCGAACTTTAAACATGTCGAAACTCAGTTACATGCAATCTTTGTAATCCTCAAAAACTTCGAAGTTCTTGGGCATTTTTGAAAACTTCGAAATCCCAACATTTTTAAAACTCACAAAATTTCCGAAACTTTCAAAACTTCAGTACTCTCTAATTCCTCAAAATATTGAAATCCTAATAAATTTCAAAATTTTACTAATTTCAAAACTTTACGACTTCGAAACTTTAAAATCTTGGAATGTCGAAAATGTTGAAATTTCTTTGCTTATATAAAAACTCCAAAATACTTGAAAGTATGCGAAATTTCCAGAACTTCAAAAATGTCGAAACTCTATAATTTTTCATCTTCAAAATTCTTCAAAACTTCGAAGTTCTTGGAAATTCTAAAAAACTTCAAAATTCTGACCTTTGAAAAACTTCTCAAATTTCGAAAAGTCTAAGCTTCATAACTCTAAAATATTCGAGCACTTTAAACTTGCGAAATTTCCAGAACGGTAAAAATGCCAAAACTTGATAATTTTCAATTTTGAAAATTCTAAAATTTCAAAGTTTTTGAACATTCTCGATAATTTCGAAATTCAAGCATTTCAAAAACTTGTAACATTTCCGAAACTTCCAAAACTAAAGAATTTTATTATTCTTCGAAAATTCAGAATTCCAAAGCTTTACAAGTTCCAAAACTTCATTATTTCGAAACTTCAAAATTCTAGAATTTCAAAAATTTCGAAATTTCTAGACTTAAAAACTTTAAAGTGCCTACAAAGTTGGAAAATTGCAAAATTTTCAGACCTTGTACGAAAACCTTGAGTTTTGATTTTGAAAAATGATAAAATTCAATAATTTTCAATCTTTCAAATTCTAAGATTTCTATATCCTATTATTTTGAAGACTCCTCTATTATTTTGAAGACTCCTAATATTTCTGAAACCTCAAAATTTCGAAGCTTTATAAGTTCCACAACTTTATTATTTCGAAATTTTTAAGTTTCGAAATTTAAAAAATTTTGAAATTTCTAGACTTCAAAACTTCAAAGTACCTACAAAGTTGAAAAATTGCAAAATTTCCAGACCTTGTCCGAAAACCTTGAGTTTTGATTTTGAAAAATGATAAAATTCAATAATTTTCAATCTTTCAAATTCTAAGATTTCTATATCCTATTATTTTGAAGACTCCTTTATTATTTCAAAATTTCAAAGTTTTAAAATTTTAAAAATTTCGAAATTTCCAGACTTGAAAACTTCAAAATACGTACAAAGTTCTAAAATTGCAAAATTTCCAGACCTTATTTTAAAACCGTGAGTTTTAACCTTTAAAAATGTCAGAATTCAGTAATTTCCAATCTTTAAAATTCTAAAACTTCTATATCCTTATATTTTAAAGACTCCTAATATTTGCGAAACGTCAAAATTCCAAAGCTTCATAAGTTCCAAAACTTCATAGTTTCGAAATTTCAAATGTCTAAAATTGCAAAAATTTCTAACTTTCTAGACTTCAAAACTTCAAAATACGTACAAAGTTTCAAAATTGCAAAATTTTCAGACCTTATTCCAAGACTTTGAGTACTGACCTTTGAAAATGTCAAAATTCAATAACTTTCAATTTTCAAAATTCTAAAACTTCTACATTCCAACATTTGCAAGACTTCTAATATTTCCGAGATGTCAAAATTCCAATGTATCATTCATAACAAAATTTAATTGAGGAACCCAGCCTAAAATATTTGCCTCAGGCCCCGCAAAATTCACATCCGTCATCACGAAATGCCCCAAATTCCCACCCTCAAACGTACATCAAACCCAAGCGAAGTCAAGGATAACCGCAGAGCTGGCTTTCAAAACCACTCCTCATAGGGCTCACTATCTTATGAAATTTCCTAAGAATATAAGCCCAATGAAAATTGCTGAATATCTGGTGCTGACCGCCAGCCCTTCAATCATATCGACAAGTCTTCCCAGCGTCCGTGGAGACACAAGAAAACTACAAGAGAGCATCGGGGGTCCCGAGATAGGTAGAGAGCGAGCGAGGGTTTGGCTAGCTTGTTATCAGCGACGGGAGGTGTTATCGGCAGCGTGCAGCTCCCCCTCCCGACTCACGGGAGAGCCCTCCACCCTCCCCCCACGTGAGGCTGCGAGAGGAACGATATTGCGAGCCCGAGCGAGCGAGATAGGGCGAAGCGAAAGGGGATGTCGGTACCAAAGGTATTGCTCGCGCTCGCTATCTTCCTACCCTGGAGAGATGGCTATAGAGTGCTGCATCTCGCGATAACGAGCCAAGTTAAACAATATCAAGCTATACGAGAAGCCGGCCTTGGCCGAAGATTAACCGCGCGGACCCCGCTATCGCGCTTCCACGCGGACCTATAGAACGCGCCGGGGGCAATGGCAAGGGGGGTGGGAGAGGGTATGATTGTTTTCTTACGATAATATAGGAGATTTTGGATTCACATTGTTGCATGGAATTTTTAAGAATTTCGGAGGTACTTGGGAGCTTATGGAGTTTTTCAGTATATTCTGTAATTCGTTCAAGTCTTCGATAGTTTTGAAAAATCCAATAGTAGTTCATATTTTTCCCTGGAGGTTTGGACATTTCTGACCTTACACTTAGATTTGGAATTCACGTTTTCTTCTGGATTTTTTGGGAATTTCGAAGGTCTTTGCAAATTTCGACGAGGTTTTTGGGTATTTTCTGGAACTTTTTGAGATCACCGATGATTTTGAAGAATTCGATAGTTATTTATACATTTTTTTTAAGTTTTTGAAATTGCAGACATTTTATTTTGATTAAAAGTGACATAATTCTTACAGATTTCGTAGGTCGTCGGGAATCTCCATACGTTTCTGAGTATTTTCTAAAATGTCTGCAAATCGAAGTCGAAAAGAATCGAGTGAAATCTGTATCAAATTGAGATCAAATCGAATCGAAATAAAATTTGATCCAATCGAAATAGAATCGAAGCGAATCTTAGTTGAATCAAAACCGGATCGAAATCGCAATCAAATCGAAATTGAATCAAAATCGAATCGAACTGAATCGTAAGCGACCTGAATTTGATCAATCCAATTCCACAATTGAATCGCCCGAACTATGATCGAAATTGATTTGAATAGAATCGAAAGTATATTGAGATCGAACTGAATCAAAATAAAAATCGAAACAAAATCAAACCGAATCGAAATTGAATCGGATTGAAATCAAAATATAAGTAGAATCGACATCGTATCGAAAAAGAATCAAATCGAAATATAAATAGAATCCAATGGAAACTGAATCTAAGGATGATCGAACCGAATCAAATTGGACCGAATCAAAATTATATCAAAATTAAATCGAACTGAATCGTAAGCTCCAATTTCACAGTTGACTCGCTCGAACTATGATCGAAATCGATTTGAACAGAATCGAAAATATATCGAGATCAAACCGAATCAAAATCAAAATCGTAACAAAATCAAATCAAAATCGAAATGAATAGAAATGAATCGAATTTCACAATTGAATAGCCCAAACTATGATCAAATTCGATTTAAACCTGCAGAATCGAAACTATATCGAAATCAAAATCGGAACAAAATCAAACCGAATCACACTCGAACTGAATCGAAATCAAACCGAAGACGAACCGAATCGAATAAAATCGAAACTGAATCGAATCGAAATCGAATTGAAATCGAACCGAAATAGAATCGAATCGAATGGAACCGAATCAAATCTGAATGAAAATCGAAATCGAATCGAAACTGTATCAAAATCTAATCAAAATCGAAATCGAATCGGAATGACTCGAAATCAGCCTTAATTTGGCCAACATAATTCCGCGATCAGATCGCTCGAACTATGACCATGTTCGAAGTCAGCTAGGAATCAGTCGAAACGTCCCGGGAAACATAAGACATTCCCAGCTCGTCCATCCTGCACGTCGTCGAAACGTTCGATACCCTCGCGAGGTTCGACTTTCACACGCGTAATCCCGCAGTCGAATCGTAGCCCCGGCAGCTGTCACTTCGAATCTACTCGACCCGTTCGCCAAGCTGTCTTGTCTGCTTAAAATACTGAAGGTGTATTTTGATAGACTCGATCTTATCGCGGCACATGCGTCCAACGGTAATTATCCCGTTGACAGGCCGTGCTTCATAACCGAATGAAAATAAATGCAAACAATCGATGGGGAAAAAGGGAAACTTTTCAGCAGAAACTTGTGAGCGGAAAAAACGGAGCTGACTGATTCCATTTCGATTCGACCGGACTATACGGGTCGATTATGGAATATTTTTAGTCTCCAAAAAATAGGCTTAATTTTGATTTTATGCATGAAGCTTAAATTCGGAAACTTATCATCTCCGAAAGTATCAAGGATACTTTGCGAGACTAAAGTCTTCGGAAATAAAAATTCACCCAGGAGCAAATTCTCTCGGACCGCAGAGGGAAGTGACAATCGAAGAGTCCGTGATACTTTTGGAAAAGGTTTCGATTACTTTGGGAAACAGAAGTCACTTTTTAGAATACTTTCGATACTCTTTTATACTGTTTCGGAGACTTTGAATACTTTGTGATACTATTTGAGACTCTGATTTTTTATCCCGGGTCATTGCAGTATAACAAACATAATGGTTCTCCACAGAAAAATTCGAAACTGTATATTACTATATGAGCCTTGTACAAATGAGTTTATTTAATAATGATAATACATGATTTAATTTTTATGAGTCAAACTGGCGAAAAATTCAGGTTCAAATTAAAGGTCGAATGGAATAAAAACAAACAATAATATTATTCTTATGAGTGCGGACGTGGAGTTTCAAAAAAACGAGAGAAAACATCTACGTCATTCGAATTTGGATTATCCCTTGATTCTTTCACAGTTCTAGATAATATACTCGACTCCGGAATCAATTTCTAGGGGAAAAAATTTATTTTTTCCCTGGAAATATCAAATTTTAGAGCAGTCGCGTACGAAAAAATCAATTTTTCCGATTTTTTCTTCAAAAAATCATATCTCACGTTAAAAAAATCTTCGCTACCAGATTGCGTCAGATTACAGTCTGAACATGCAACTATCATCCAAAAAAGTTTCATCGAAAAAAAACTGTGCATTTCGAGAAAATTGATTTCAAAAATTTTTGTCACTTTTTGCGTTATAGTGAAGAACTTCATCAGCCACGTCTTAAAATTAGATTTTTCGTAATTCTACTATATTTCAATCCATTACGAGTATTTCAAGACCGGAATCGCCGCAAACGGTCAATCTTTGATAGAGTAATGAAGTTTTCAAAAAAAAGTTTCCTCGAGTACCCTGAAAATTCGGTTTTGACAGGCTGAACGAAAATGCTCATAAATCGCGAAATACATTTTTTGTCCGCGAAAACAAAAAATACGTGTCCAATCAAATCGTTTGAGGAAAGATATAAGTGAGTTGTAGAGAACAATAAAATATCGACCTGTATAGTCCGGTCGAATTGAAATGGAATCAGTCAGCTGCATTTTGAATTTTTGTATTAATTATTTTAGTTTTTGGAATTTTCATTTTCTTCTGTTCGATCTCTGCATTTTCAAATCCTAATCACAGAATGCTCCAAATTATAATGAAATTTTGCATTGACAATGTCTCTGTTGACTGGCCTATGCTCCAATCACGAAATCGCTGAAACCTGCTGGGAGGTTTCGAAAAGCGATCCGTCTCGCGGACATTGGTCGGATCAGCGGCAGAAAATGGCACGATTTATCTGGCATTGAGAGACACCGGACCCGAGAGATTAGCGTCGCCGAAGGATTTGGGGTAAAGGACGCGCGGAGTCTCTCGCGCTCGACGTCGACGAGAGATCTCTCGGTAGCGAAAGGCTAATCCGCGATGACGACGCCGGACAAACGAACGGTCAGCGCGGGAGAGCCGCTGGCTGTGATATTTCAATGGAGATGGGGGGGGCACTTGCCCCAAAGGGCTTCGGGGCCGCGTTTTGCGGCGGAATTCAAACGCTGGGCTTGCCCGATAACGCCTCGCCGCCTACCACCTATCTCTACTACCATATTACAGAGCTCATTTCTCGCTACCCTTTCTCGCTTCGGAATTTTCAGATGTTTTGCGTGCGTTGCCGAATTTTTTTTTTTTTTTTTTTTTTGTATTTCGTATGGTTAGATTATCAGAGATATCGTACTTCGTCAGGAATCGAGACTAAGGATGTAGCCAGAAATTTCGTTCGGGGAGAGCTGAGGTGATTTTTACTCGAAATTGATTCAAGTAATTCAAAAAGTAGAATTTTCTATTTGAAAATTATGAAAGTTTCCTGAATTCTCAGAGTTTTTGATACTTTTTAATATCTCTGAAATTTCTGAAATGTTTGAAATGCTTGCAATTGTGAAAATTCTCTTGACTTTTGAAATTATCGAAATACTCCTAACTTTGGAGATTTGCGAAATTGTTAAAAATCTTGAAATGTTCGAAATGTTACAAATTATCGAGTTTCTCGAAGTTTCAGAAATAAGTTGAATTTCAGGAATTTCAATAATTTTGGAAGTATTGTAACGGTTCAGAATTTTCTGAACTTTTCCAAATCTCTGAAATTTTTTGAATTTTTGAATTCTGAAAAGTTCGAAAATTCCTCAAAGTTCAAAAAATTCCCAAATATCTTAAACTTTGAAATTTATCAAAATAATCGAAAATCTTGAAATTTATTAAAAATGTTCCAACTGAACAGAAGTACTCGAAATTTGAGAAACTTGTGAAATTTTGAGAATTTCACGAATTATGGCAACAACTTTAATTCTTAAGATTTTTGGAACTTTTTTCAATCTCTGAAGAAATTTCTGAAAATCGTTGGAATTCTGAAAATTGTCGGAATACTAAAAACTTTCGAAATTCTCTGAATTATTAAAAATCTCGAAATGTTACAAATTATCAAGTTTCTAGAAATGTGGACAATTAGTAAAATTTTCGTGATATCAATCAAGAATTATAAAAATATTCTAAATTTTCAGAATTATCGAAACTTTCACAAATCTCTGAAATTGAAGAAAATTTTGAAATTCTCGAACTTTTCAAAATTCCAATAACTCCCAAAATCCTCAAAATACTTTGAACTTTCAAAATTCTCAAAATTGTTAAAAATCTTGAAAAGTTAAAAATATTTCATATTATTAAGTTTCTCGAAATGTCATAAATTTGTAAAATTCTTGTAATTTCAAAAATTATGATAATATTGCGAATTTCCAGAATTTGAAAACATTTTTTAATACTTCTGAATTTTTATGAAATGTTACAAATTATTAAGTTTTTCGAAATGTAAAGAATTCGTGGAATTTTCGTAATATTATGAAGAATTATGAAAATATTCTAAATTTTCGGAATTTCCGAAATTTGCACAAATCTCCGAAATTTACGAAAATTTTTAAATTCTTGAACTTTTCAAAATTCAAACAGCTTCTAAAATCCTCAAAATACTGAAAACTTAAGAAATTCTCAAAATTTTCAAAAATCATGAGATGTTAAAAATATTCCAAATCATTAAGTTTTCCGAAATGTCAGAAATTCGTAGAATTCTCTTAATTTCCAGAATTATGAGAACATTGTGAACTTTCAGCATTTTACAAACTTTTTAAGAACTTCGAAATTTTCAAAATTGTTGAAATTTTTAACATTTTCAAACTTCTAAAAACTTGTAAAATTCTCGAAATCCCGCAAACTCGGAAAATTCCCAAAATTGTTGAAAATATTTAAATGTTGAAAATGTTGAAAATTATCAAGTTTCTCAAAATGTCAGAAATCCGTAAAATTCTTGTAGTTTCAAGAACTATAAAAATGTTATGAATTTCCAGAATTTTGAAAACTTCTTTAGAATTTCGAAATTTTTAAACTGCTTCAAATTTTAAATATTCTCAAACTTTTAAAAACCTAAAATCGTCGGAATTCCCCAAACTCTGAAAATTCCCAAAATTCCTGTAAATCTTGAAATGTCGAAAATGTTAAAAATTATCAAGTTTCTCGAAAACTTTGACACTCGTGAAAATCAGTACTGTTTTAATATTTTTTCTGAATTCGTGAACCCTCAGAATACAAATTTTCAATAAATTCAAATTTCTATATTCGTCTTTCAAAATATGCAAACTCCATCTTGTACTCCATCCCGACAAAAAAGCTCCACCAGTGCTTCATTCCCGCGAAACGTGGATGATCAGGGTTATTGATGAACAATATTAATTAACCCGCGGCGTCGAGGCGCCGATGAAAAATGTCCCGGCATTCATTCAATGCCCGCGTCATCGTGGAAATACGTCCGTGGCATCAGTACCGGTACGAGCCGATGCGAAAAAGGCGAAAAGGAAAGAAAGCCGCGGATCGCGTTTTACGTATGAATCCGCGCCAAGAAAGCGAGGGAAGGCGAGAGAGCCGGCGATAACGAGGCCGCAAGTAAATTTGCTGCCATTAGCCGCGCGAAAATAAAGGACGCGCGAGATATTAAATTAGCGCCCGGCTGCACGCGCATTCCCCGTCTCCGCATTCTTATTCCTCGTCTCGCGAGAAAACCGGCCCGAAATTTCACGAAATGAGACGTTGGAAGAAAGGAGACAACGACTTTATTATGTTCTTGGATCAATCAAAGGATTTAAATGAAATTTCTAATTGAATAATTGAGACCTTGTTAAGTATTTTTTTATTCATTGGTTGGGTTAAGATCGAGTGGATAGTGGGCAGCGGTGGAATACACCTTGATTTTTTCTTCTCCTTCACATTGAATACTTTAATAAACGAAAATCAGGAGAAAACGAATCTTTTATTCAATCGAAGGGCGATTTACTCTTCGATAAATGGTAGTCATGGGAGTCAACTCCCACATGACTCCCAATTTGGGAGTCATGATTCCCAATTTGGGAGTCACGATTCCCAGCGATGTCAAACTTCAAGACATGTCACAACTCAATTACCTGTTATCTCTAAAATTTTCGAAAACTTCGAAGTTTTTGAACACTTTCGACAACTTCGAAATTCCAACATTTTCAAAACTCATAAAATTTCCGAAACTTTTAAGACTTCAGTACTTTATAAATTCCCAAAACTTTACTATTCTATTAAATTCCGGAATTTCCAAAGCTTGAAAAGTTCCAAAATTTTCAAAATTTCAAGACTTTACAACTT
>JAPYZK010006833.1:0-14323 GCA_030522785.1 Platygaster equestris
GGGGCACCCTTAGGGCGCTTAAAAATTTATCTTTTAATTAAGATTATCCGATTATAGTTACGCGGCAGTTATTTTAAGTATTTGACGGGGAAAACGATACTATTTGTCCTACGTACAACACAGTTATCAAAAATTATCATTATTCAAAACTGACAATTTTAAGAATTCCGGAAGTTCGAATTTTTTTTTGAGAATTGTGGCAGTTTTTAGAATTTTTAGAACTTTGAAAATTTAAAAAATTTTTGAAATTCAAAAAGTCTGAAGATTTCGAGAATTGTAAAGTTTTCATTATTCTTGAAATTATGAAAATTTTACGAATTTTTGATATTACGAGAAACTCGATGGTTTCGAACATTTCTAACATCGCTAAAGATTGTTGACAATTTTGATAATTTCTCAAGTTTCTAACATTTTTAAATTTTTAGAGTTTACAGAATTTGGAAAATTTCACGATCTTAAAAAATGTTGTGAATTTTAGCGATTTTCAAGAGACTTGTAATTTTCCCGTATTCAGAAAGTTTTTGTATAATTCTCGAAATTTTGATAATTTTGCGAACTCCTGAAATTTCTAGAAAGTTCTTAAGTTGAAACATATAAAAAAATGTGAAATTATCGACAATTTTACTAATTTTTGGAGTTTAGATGCTTTGAGAATGTCCGGAAAATTGCAAATTATTACGGAAAATTGAGAGTCCAAGGAAAAAATCCGAGATTTCCGGAAATGTCTCGACGATGTAAAAATGTTCAATTTCTTGTTCAACTTATATAATTTTCGATTTATTCACGCGCAAGTATGGAAAAGTGATGAATTTTCGATTGTCTCAAGTTATGGCGGATTTTAATGATGAATGTTGTCGACTTTTTAACGTTTTGCAATTTTTGAAGCTTGATGAATTTTGCAAGTTCTGAGATATTTGAGAATCATAGTTCTGAACTTCGGGAAGTTTCCAATATTTTGTGAATTAAACATTTCCAGAATAAGTTTCCAAATTTTGCAGTATTTTGATACTTCTAAAGATCGTGGAGAATTTTTTCAATAGATATAGTTTTCTGAAGTTTGAAAATGATCAAAATTTACAACCGTTTGGAAAGTATTTATAAAATGAAAACTAAAATTCGGTAGAATTTCCAATTTCGTCGATTCAACATTCTTCATGGATGAGAATTGAAATTTTTTTGCTATTTCAAAATTTTTCAGATTTAAAAATTCTCACAATTTTCAAGCATTTTTTAAGTGTTGAAATCGGTTTGTACGGACATTTTTAAATCTGTTGTTTGAAACGTTTCCAAGGCGGAAGTTACAAAATACGCGAAATTTCGGGACTTACAAACTTTGCCGAATTTGAACAATCACTCGCGTTTTCAACTATTTTTAAATTTTATGTCGTGAAAAATTGATGTGCCTAATTGTCGAAATTCTTGAAATTTCAAAGTTGTCAAAGCTTCCAGAATTCTGAAAATTTCCACGTCTAAAATTTTCAAAACCTTCAAATTTTGCTGTATTTTTATACTTCTTAAGATTTCAAAAATTTTGCAATTTGACATAATTTTTTAAAATTTGGAAATGACCAAAATTGTCGAAACTTTTCAAAATAATTGTAAAATTCAGACAAAAATTCTGTGAAATTCATAATTTCGTCAATGTGAAACTCTTCATGTGTGGAAAGTAAATCTTTTTTGAATTTGAAAATTTTGACAGATGTAAACATTCCTAAAATTTTGAAGAATGTTTTATTCGTTAAAATTCGTTTGGTTGGAAATGTTCAAATCTGTTGTTCAAAACGTATTTAATGATAAAATTACAGAATACGCGAAATGTTGGGATTTGCAAATTTTACCGAATTTCGTCGTGTGTCAAATTTTCGAATTTCCAACATTTTAAATATTTGAAAACTCTGTAAAATTTTTGCAACTTTATGATTTTCTGGAGTTGTTGAAAATGTCAAAACTCTGGAAATTTCCAGAACGTTGAAAATTTTTAGAAACCCCTTATTTGCAACATTCTTATACTTGATCAAATTTTCGAAATTCTCATAGTATTCAACAGTTGCGTAATTAGTCGAATTTCAAAATTTTTTCGAAATTCTGACCTCTGAAAATTTCCATGAAATCACATATTTCTCGCGGTTGTTGAATGAAATATTGTGTGCGACTATCGGTCGAAAGAGGAGATTCCACTCACGTGTTGCTACACTCGCTACGCTCGTGAGGCAATCTCCACGCTCGAGTAATCTCCTCTTTCTCCCACTAGTCGCCCAATATACTATTATTAATATTGTATTTAATGCAACTTCTATTTATTGCGCTAGAAAAACGCTCCTGAAATTCATTTTCTAATGATTTTACATATAGTGACCAAAACGTCGCCTAAATATCGCCTTTTGGAGACGTTTTGCAGTGCCGAAATATCGTCGCTCCTAGTTGGCTAGGGACTATTCAGTGACTTGAACGTTTATTCGTTCATATAGTTCAAGGAATCGTTATTTTCCAGGTTTTCGCGCGCGAAGGCGACAGAAAAGCAGTACTCGGAGGTATCCAATTCCATAAATTGTCGTGGATCGCTTGATGCAACACTCATCGATGTCGTTGGAAACGCATCCAAAAACAATTCAGTTCAATTGGAAACCGAAACTTGGCTTGACATGATCACATTAATAATTGACGCCGCCACTTCTCTCCATCAGTGGCACGAATCACACACTAGATCCTGGGTGAGTCTTTTCCAATTGAATCGAAACATCAATTTTCCACGCATGTTCACCAACATCAAACGAGTGTACACAACGAGATCTTATGCTTATTTGATTTTTTCCGCGATTTTCAATCCAGCACAATACGATCAAACCTGCGGAAAAGTCCCTCTCCGCAAACTAACTGGCGAATGGATTCACCCAATAATGTGTAAATATCAAAGAATTTGATACTGAACGATTTCCTTCTGAAATACAAACTCGAAATAGGTATTTCTGTATGAAGGGCTGAAAAGGAGGTATTGCGTCCGAGTAACACATATAATTTGGCGCCCTTGCCGTATCAGAAATTTAGATTTTCAGGGCTTGTTGATGTTCAGATTGAGACAAAATCCATTCCATCAAGAAAATTATATTTACGAAAATGTTCGAAGAAACTTTTCATTCAGAGTCTTTATGATAAATCAATTAACACAAACGGAGATTGATCTTCAATGGAGGTATACCATTCGAAACGAGGTCAGGTAATAAAGCCGCGCTCCTGTGCCGTGAACCTGCAATAAATAAATACATCCCGCACTTAGCGCGTTGACCTTCTGAAAATAATTCGGTTAGGATCGCCAGGCGTGATTTCCCCGCCGATCAACGCGGGATCGAAATCGATAGAAAATTAGGCAGTGTGAAATTTTCGACGTTGGTTTGATTCGTCGAAAGTTCGAGTGGTCCCAGTCGCTAATGCGGTTAGTCATTATTTGCGCAATGGATTTTGCACCCCGGAATTGAAATTAACATATCATACAGACATTCACATGCAAATAAGGCGACTCCAAGACCAAATAATGAATAAACTAGTTCTGTATTATTATAAAATTCCAAACCATTATTTTCGATACAAAAAAAAAACTAGAGTTCTTTTGTGATCTCAATGAGATCAGTCGGTTGAGAGAGTGAAAAAATCAATTCCTTTCTTTTCCCTGCAATTGATACTTTCATTGTTTAAAAATATTCTCCCAAAGTTTCGTTGCCCAATACGAAGTAGTTTAGAAGATACAGCTTCTGGAACCAGCGCGCGTCAAGCGGGAGCCGATGCAGCATGTAGATATAAAGCCGGTACAAAGGAGGCTCATATTGCTCGTAAAATGACACGAATGTAACAAAATAAATGTTTTATATCTCAACCATTAAAAGCACGGCATTTAGTGCATGCGTGTCGCTCCGAAAATTTCACTTTGTGAGCGAGCTGTCAACGTACCAAAACCTGATCACGTGACGCAGAGGTCACGTAACCGTGGTAAAAAAAAACCTTATTCCGACGCGTACCGCGGTCAAAAGATCCCCAGATCAACGTAAAGCTCATCTCCACCGCTCACAACGCGACATTTTTGAATTGACCCGCATACACTAATTGACGCATTTTGAATGATTTCGATATAAAAAGTTAGATGTTTATCTCGGAGCTGAAAAGCCGTTTTACGCCTTGGGGAAGTGAAAAATAAAGGGATATCCCTCAACGTAAAAACGGCTAACTTTGGCACCTTAATAAACAAATAGCTATTTGCCGTTTCTGTTAAGGCATGAACATCGAAATTCTTTCAGAAATTGAACTTTTTTTCTCATGATGTGTCAGAAATGCTTTATTTCCGTTTTTTTCTGTATATTTTAGGTTTACTTACTATGGAAAGTCCTGATTGAGAAATTTTTTGTGTTACACTGTTTTAGATGAAAACTTCGAACGATATTTCGAACAAATTTGGGCAGCCCGTGGCGACCTGTTTTATTGCACTCTTAATAATGTTGCTAGTTAGTAATACTTTCATGCTATCGATAGTATATTTCGCACCAAGGGGCAGAAGTTGGACTTTTTGATGAGACTGATGTATTGGTACCAGTGGCCAATTCGAGGGCGCCGTAGGCCCCCTAGGATGGTCACGAGAGGTCACGAGTTATTTATTTGATGTGTAATTTTGAATTGACAATTTTAATTTTTAACTAAAAAGTATTTTCATCATTGTATCATCGTAACATTTTCAAGTCTAGATTTAGGAATTTAAAAATTGAATACTTCGCGTATGCAAATTCCAATCATCAATGAAAAATTGAATGTTCAATTGAAAAAATCAACTCTGACCTAAGATTATAATTCTAAACTTGAAATATTTCAATCGAAAATTTCAATTTGTTGATCGGTCGTAAGTGAGATATGGGATAAACCGCAAATCCTAGGCTAGAGTAACCCTGATGGAAGAAAAGTGACTTCGAACGGTCGCTACACAGTCACCTCACGGGCACTACGAAGTCGCTAACATTTTAAATCATATTTTAAACTGATTCAGGTCGAATGGAAAGCAGAATCTGTTTGAAAATAAAGTAGAAGCTACCTAGGCTTTGTTTTATATCTTATGCACGTCTGTTTGTTCATTTAAATGAAATATGAAATTCAATAAAATTAATTCTCAAGGCTCATTTCTGATCGGTCATTCGACAGTATATATCCACCGATTCACGCGAGATGGCGCGCGACTTCTGCATCGCTTCGGCGCGAGCGTTTGTACGCGTATGTACGAAATTACAACTTTACCGGCTTTGGTTGTGCTGCGAATACATTCCAGCCTCCTCTCGGCTAGGCATTCCAAAGACTGCCCTAAACTATCTGGAGCACAGTAGGCGTATGCGGAAAAACCAGTTTTCCTGGAAATTGGAAACTAGTAATAGACGTTTTTTGACAAGCACACAGGCATCATGATTACCGTAGGAAGATACCCAGTTGGAAAAATCATCTTCGTAACATTATTTACACACCTGTTTGAATCATCAGAAATAGATATGAAATTGTATTCGAATTATCTCACATAGTAGAAAATCTCATTTGATTAAAAATAACAATATATGGATTGCTCCCGATTCCGTTTTGATTCCGATTCGATACGATTTATTTTAATTTAAATTCCTGTTCGATTCTGTTTTTCATGCGATTCGATCCCTTCGATTTCACTTTCAACTCGATTTCGATGAAGTTAGGTTTCGATTCGAATTCTCCCGATGTCAGTGTCAATTTCGATTCACTTCCGATTTACTGTTCTCGATTTTTATTTCGATCCAGATCGATTCCGTATACATTTTTTTCGATTGCAGTTTTGATTCATTTTTTTACGATTCCTCATCGAAAGAAATCAAATCGGTATTGCAATCATTAGAAATCGATTCAACGATTTGACGGAGAATTATAACCGTTAGCGGTCGTCAATAAAATACGTCACACGTTTAGGGGGGGGGGGGGTCAGAGATTTGTGACGAAATGGGACATGGGGGGGGGGCGGGGGGGTGTGACGTGGCAAAAAAACCTTTTTAAAATATTTTATTTAAATTTTTTTCGGGGTTTTCGGAAAAATTTTAATCGCGTGATTCAAATTATATTATTATGTGATATGACAAAAGTTACGATAAATAGAACGTTGACTATCCTTCTTTTATAAAAATTGGGCTAAATGTGGAAAAACAAAAAAATGTGGCAAAATTAGTGTGTGACGTGACCTCGGGGGGGGGGGGGGGGGGGGGGGGAGGGGGTCGAGAATTTGTGACAACGTGTGACATGGGGGGGGGGGGGGGGTCTAAAATAGGCCAAAAACGTGTGACGTATTATATGGACGACCCCTTATCAAAAGAGATCTAATAAAAATCAGCCTTAATCGAACTCAGAATTGAAAGAAATCGAATCAAAATCGGAATCGGAGGTAATCTTACTGCAAGAAATCTGATCGAAAGCAATCGATTCTGAACCTTTGAAGGCATTGAATCAAAATTCAAAGTTGATCGGAATCAGAATCAAAAAAAATTGAATCGGAATCAGAATCACCAGAAATTGATTTGAAATTGTATTCGTAGGAATTTATAAAGAAAGGAAATATTACTAAATTCAGAATTGTAATATATCGGTTGCTCATGATTCCGTTTTCATTTCGGTGCAATATGAGTAATTTTCATTTAAATTCACATTTGATTCCTTCCGATTTTGATTCAATTTTGATATACTAATACGACTGCCCACGATTCCCAATAAACTGCTTTTGATTCCGTTCTGATTTCGATTCGATTCGAAATGACATATTACAATTTAAATTCCTATTTAATTTTGTTTTCAATTCGATTTTATTTTTTCCGTTTTGACTTTTAACTCGATTTCTTCCGATTCCTTCCGATTTCAGTGTCAATTTCGATTAAGTTCAGATTTTTTCCTATTTTTATTTCGATCCAGATCGATTTGGGATAAATTTTCTTCGATTACAATTTTTATCCGATTCCCTTCGATTCCGATCTCGATTTGATTCATTTTCATTGCAGTAATAATCAGATACCCTTTGACTTCGATATGATTCTTATCGATTTAACTTCAATTCCTGCAAGTTGAATTCGATTTTTCACTATTCCTTATCGAAATAAAGGAAATCGGAATCAGAATCATTAGAAATCGATTGAAAATTGACATTGAATCATAACCGTCATCGGAAGAGATCTTATGAAAATCATACTGAATAGAATTCCGAATTAAAATATATAGAATCAAAATTGAAATCAGAGGTAATCGTATCGCAAGAAATCGAATCGAAAGCAATCGATTCTAAATCTTCGAAGGCATATTATATCAATATTTAAAGTTAATCGGAATCAAAATCGAAAAAAATTGGATCGGATTCAGAATCATTAGAAATCGATATGAAATTTCATTAGAAGTATTTCATAAAGAAGGAAATCTTCTCTGAATAAAAATTAAAATATTTCGATTGCTTTCGATTCCGTTTTGATTTAGATTCGATACGATTTATTTCAATTTAATTTCCTGTTCGATTCTGTTTTTAATTCGATTGGATCCATTTGATTTCACTTTAATCTTGATTTCGATGAAGTTGGATTTCGATTCGAGTGTTCGATAGAGTTGGATCTCAATTTCAGTGTCAATTTCAATTCAGTTCAGATTAATTGTTTTCGATTTTCATTTCAATCCAGATCGATTGCGGATACACTTTTTTCGACCGCATTTATGATTCGATTTTCTTTGATTCCAATCTTGATTCGATTCATTTTGAATGCAACTCTTATCAGATTCCTTTTAATTTCGATTTGATTCCCATCGATCTTGATTCAATTTCAAGTTTAATTAGATTTTTTACAATTTCTGATCGATAGTTTTTCATTTTGTTTTCATTTCGATCCGTTATGACTTCTTTTAATTTGAATTTCTTGTTGATTCGATTTCTTCGATTTTCCTCTTCACCTGATTTCTTTCGATTTCGATTCAGTTCGATTTCGATTCGATTTCTTCCGATTTTGATTCTGATTTCGATCGATTTCGGATAAATTCGCAGTTTTTATTCGATTTCCTTCGATTCCGATCTCGATTTGATTTATTTTTATAGCAGGTTTAATCAGGTTCCCTTTGACTTCGATTTGATTCTTATCGATTCTGTTGATTCAATTTCAAGTGAGATTTGATTTCTTACGATTCCTCATCGAAAGAAATCAAATCGGACTCACAGAATCATTAGAAATCGATTAAAAATCGACGTGGCATCATGACGTTACCGAAAGAGATCTAATGAAAATCAACCTGAATCGAACTCAGAATTATTTGAAAGCGACATATTTGTCTTCTCTGATTTCGCTTCACGCGTCGGGCCGATATAGCCGGGCATGGTAGGGAAAATCGAAAAAATGTGAGCTCCATGATAAGAAAACAGATTATTGAACCGGTTTCGCACGATTCTAGGGCCTTTGAAACCGGCTGAATTTTGGTGACTGGCGTACTCTTCCTCTCTTTTCTTTTTCTCATGCTTTCTATAAACCCGCTGTTCCAGTAACTTTATCTAAAATGATGACAACGCGAAAAAGTATTTTATTATTTTGAATATAACTCTTTTCTTCCTCGTCATTTTACTAGATAAAATTGAATAAATATAGTACAAAGTTGTTGAAAAAATATGATCTACAAAAATAGTCTTAAAAAATTTTTATTTAGTGCCTAATTATTGTAGTTATAAACAAATCAAACGTATAAAATGGTTTTGACCCGTTTCAATCGTTTTGAGGTATTTACATGATCGCTCTCTACAGAAAATAATCATGTTCTGTCATTCGTTGCAACACTGCATCATTGCATTCTTTATAAACTGCAAAAATTTTTTCTACTTATTAACTTTTTTATGGCTTTTGAATGATCGAGTAATCAAACTCCAGATCATTTTTTCCCTCGATTTCTGAATAAATAAATCATCATCATCAACGCATGGTTGTCGTCGATCGCAAGTAACTTATTTTTACACCGTATGCGAGGTAGAGTCTTTCGCGCATTTTTTAACGAATCTTATTGAAATTGAAGGGAATTTTATAAGATCTGCAGTCAACATTAGATCGAATCGAGATCGAAATCGGAGAGAATAAAATCAAATCCGTAATCGAAAAAAATTCATATGAAATCGATCTGAATCGAAACCAGAATCGGAAAAATTGGAATTGAATCAAAGTTGACACTACAATCGGAATAAATCAAATCGAAATCGAATTGAATCGAGATCCGAAAAAATCGATTCGAAAGTGGAATCGAAAGGATTGAATCGACTTGAAAACATAATCAAATAGTGATTTGAATCAAAAGATGTCATATCAGATCGAAATTGAAATAAAATCCAGAGCTATCGATCAGGAATCGTGAGAAATCTAATTTAACTTAAAATACAGTCGAAATCGATTAGAATCGAATCGAAATCGGACTGGATCTGATTAGCACTGCAATCAAAATGATTAAAATCAAGATCGGGATCAAAGAAAATCGAATGAAAATTGTATATCGAAAAATATTCATACGTAATCGAGCAAAATTGAAATTAAAATCGGCAAAATTGGAATTATTATTATTATTTCTCAAGAAATCGACACTGAAATCGGAACAAATCGAAATCGAAAAGAAGAGAGATCGGAAGAAATCGAGTTGAAATCGAAATCGGAGGTGAGAATTCTAATTTGGAACGGAATTGAATAGGAATTCAAATAAAAATAGATTATATCGAATCGAAATCACAACAGAATCAAAAGCAGACGATGAGGAATCGTGAGAAGTCGAATCAGTATCAAAATGGAATTAAAATCGAAAGGAATTACATCGAAATCGAAGGAAATCTAATCTGAATAAATCGAATCGAGATCGGAATTACAGGCAATCGAATCAAAATTGCAATCGAAAAACATTCATTCGAAATCGATTTGAATCAAAACCAAAATCGTAGAAAATCGAAACTGAATCAAAGTAGACACTACAATCTGAATAAATTAAGTCTCATTCGAACTGAATGGAAAACCGAGAAAATCGATTCGATAGGATAATCAAAGGGATCAAATCGAAATAAAAACAAAATTAAATGAAAATTTGGATCAAAAAACGTCATATCAGATCAAAATTGACACGAAATCGAAGGCTATCGATGAGTAATCGTAAAAAAAAAAAATTTAACTTGAAAGTAAATCGACATCGATAGGAATCGATTTGAAATCAGAGGGAATCTAGACGAATCTGTGATTTGAATAATTAAAATTACATCGGAATCAAAGGAAATCGTATCGGAATTGTACTCGGAACAAATTCATAGTAAATTCGATAAGATTCGAAATTAAAATTGCAAGAAATCGGAGGTTAATAGTTTCTAAAATTCAAAACGAAATTGAATATAATATATAGGAATTGAAATAGAAAAAGATCATATTGAATCTGAATTAGGAATCGTGAGAAGGTCGAATAAGTATCAAAATTGAATTCAAATTAAAAGGAGTCACATCGAAATTAAAGGAAATCTAATCAAAATAAACCGAATCGAGATCGGAATTACAGGAAATCGAATCAAAATTGTAATCGAAAAACCTTCATCCAAAATCGATCTGAATTGAAATCAAAATCGAAACTGAATCAAAATATGAAAGATCGTCGATATGAAAGTGAAATCGACGGGATCAAATTCAAATGAAAACAAAATCAAATAGAAATTCGAATTTGAATATATCATATCAGATTGAAATCGAAACGAAATGGGAAGCTATCGATCAGGAGTCGTGAGAAATCGAATTTAATTTGGGATTGATGAGGAATCGATAAGACTCTAATCGAAATCGAAGGGAATCTGATTAGAACTGCAATAAAAACAAATTGAATAGAGATCAAAATAAAAGAAAACCGAATCGAAACTGTGATCGGAAAAAAATTATATTGAAATGGACACGAATCGAAATTAAAATCTAAAAAAATTGAAACTAAATAGAAATTGACACTTAAATCGGAAGAAATTGAATTAAGTCTAATCAAATCAAAATCTCAAGAAACGGATTGGAAAGTGAAACTGAAGGGATCGAATCAAATTGAAAACAAAATTGAATTGGAATATGATTTAAACTGCAATGAAAAAAAAAAAAAATTAAGTCGAGGTCGAAATCAAATGAAATCGAATCAAAACTGTAATCGAAAAAAATTCATCCGACATCAATCAGAATCAGAATAAAAATCGGCATAAATCGAAACTGAAATGCAATTGACACTCAAATCAGAAAAAAACGAATAGAAATCGAACTTGATCGAATTCGGAAGAAATCAAGTTGAAAGTAAAATCGAAGCAATCATTATGGAATTGAAAAAAAAAAGCTGCATAAGAATTTCAATGGAAATGGATCATATCTAATCGGAATTATAACGAAGTCCAAAACAATCGATATAATAATTTTAATTGAAATTTTTATAAGATTTCTTCCTGTATGAATTTCTTTGAACACGATTTCAAATCTAGATGCTGATTCCGATTAAATTTTTGTCGATTCTAATTTCGATCAAATTAGAATTTTTATTGAATGCCTCTGAAGATTCGATTGCTTTCGATTTGATTTTTTGCGTAAGGTTACCTTACCTTCGATTTTAATTTCTATTCGATTCCTTGAAATTCTGAGTTGTATTCAGTTTGATTTCCATTAGAACTCCTTCGATAACGGTTATGATCCGACGCCGATTTTAAATCGATTACTAATGATTCTGACTCCGATTTTACTTCTGGTGCTAAAATCGAATCGGACTCGAAATTAAAATAAAATCGATAAGTATCAGATCAAAATTAGAGTTAATCTGATAGAACTACAATCGAAATGGATCGAATCGGGATAAAAATTTAAAAAAATAGAATCAAAACTTCTACACTAACATCTGAAGAAATCGAATCGAACCGAAAACGGAATAAATTGAGTTGATAGTGAAATCAAAGGGATCAAAACGAATTGAAAACAGAATCGAATAGTAATTTGAAGCAAAAGAAATCATGTCGGATCAAAATTAGAACGAAATCGAAAAGTCTTGATCAGGAATCGTGAGATATCGAATTCAACTTGAAATTGAATCAAAATCGAAAAGAATCAAATAGAAATCGAAGAAATTCTGATTGAAACTGCAATCAATATGTATCAAATCGAGATCGGAACTAACAAGGAAGGTACCCGAAGTGTCCGTCGCCGTTTTTTATGTCATTGAGGTACGTTGTAGGCGACCCAAATCTAAGCGACACGTGTTTTTTTCATCGGTAGAAAAACGGTTTTGAGGAATGAAATCAACCCTCAAAGTAGGGTGTGTCAACCGTCCCAATAGCGGTTTCGTGTATACTAGCGCTTATTTTTCGCGAATAAAATGTATATAAGTTTTTTAGTGAGGATGAATGATGCAACATACATTTAGGGTGGACTCGAGAATTTAATTCTTGGGGGTGAACTACCCCCTGGAAAAAAAATTTTTTCCACCAAAAATCTCGACTGACGCCAAAAATTTTGGAAAGAATATATTATATACTAGGGACGAGGCTGAAGTTGAAATGTTCTTTTTTTTTCAGATATTTAGTGAATCAGGGGATTGCAACCCCAAAATAATTTTTTTCATAACAAACTCACATCGATGCCAAAAGTTATTGAGAAAAAAAATTTCTTACACTAGAGACGACATTGTAGTCAAGGTATCTTTTTTTCCGCAAATTCCATGAATTGGGGGGTGGCAACCCCTGATGTGAATCTTTCATAACAAATTTACTTCGACGCCAAAAATTCTAGAGAACAATATTTTATACTAGAAATGAGAGTAAAGTCGACACGTCACCCTTTTATTGAATATTCCATGAATAAGGGAGTTGCAACCCCCAAAAATGAATTTTTGATGAAAAAAATCTACACTGACGACAGTCATTTTCAAAAAATTCATATTATATACTAGAGACAACATTGGAGTCGGGCTATTTCTCGTTTCCTGCATAGTCCATGAATTAGAGGGTTGCAAATCCTGAAGTGAATTTTTTTATATGAAATTTACTTTGACGCCAAACATTCGGGAAGAATATATTGTACACTATAAATGAGGTGGAAGGTCTACCTGTTTTATTTTTTTTAACATATCTTACGAATTAAGGGGTTGCAACCTAAAAATGTATTTTTTAGAAACAAATCCACACTGGCGCTAGAATTCTGAAAAATAGCTATTTGTTTATCTAGGAGTAAAAGTATGACGTTTAAAGGTGGGGCCAATATTTTCAAAACGGGGCGTAGGCAATTAAGCGCCGAAGGCGCGATGTTGCTGGAGCTGGCGCGATGTTGCTGGAGTGCCGATTAGATTTTGGTCGCCTACAACATATCCCAATTACATTAACATCGGCAACGGACACTTCGAGTACCTTCCTTATGAGGGAAATCGAATCCAAACTGTCATCGTAAAAACAATTTCATTGAAATCAACCTGCATTAAAATCAAAATGGGAAAAAACGTAGGAATGTGTTGCAGCGTGTTATCTGACAGTACCTCCAGGCAACCTCAAATTGAGTCAAATGATTATGTACTACTTAATTATGAGCCAAACGCCGTGATTAAAGTATTTCTTCAGATTGTATAGGAAGGTAAGAGGCGACTCCCTCTGCCGGAGTAGCCATTATATGATACGCTTGGGGGTGTAGAAGTTTAGGAATTTACTGCGACACCCGATCAATCCAGGTAAAATGCGATCGATAGGAGGCGCACATTGCTGGCGAGGCATCCGGTCGCTGTTGATCTCGTATAAACAGTTTTTCTAATGATTAATTTTCAAAGCGGGAAACGATTTTACCATGGATGCTAAGTTGCCAGCAGAATAAAAGTCTGATGCCTTCAGTTACATTCAAATACGAATTCTAACATAAATAATCCAAATCATATGCAATTTGGTACATAGTTAGTCCATAAAAATTCATTAGAGTTCGTACTGGCATTATTGTACTTGTAGTGTATTCCGACTGCGAAAACATCAACTACAAGTGTCACGGTCGCTCGTACAGTCGCCGAGGTGACGGTGTGGCGAATGTAAGAGTCGCCACATCGTAGCCGCACCGTCCCTTTTTTTCTATCAGGGTAAGGTTAATAGCATGAAGTTCATTCGATACTAAATTACAAAGCCTTAGTCTTATGAATAATAAGTGAATAACTCAATTGTCGGAAAGTGAAGTCGTCGCTTACATGGAGGTTCGTTGATATTGCTCTTCCGGACGGGGTCCCAGATAAGCGTGTCAAAAGGATCGGGGGGGCGGGAGAGGGGGGGGGGGGGGGAGCCTGG
>JAPYZK010006835.1:0-14301 GCA_030522785.1 Platygaster equestris
AGGAATTCTTTGATATTATTGAAAATTCAGGGAATATCCGAAAAATTGTGAAATTTTGTTGAATTTGGAAAATTTTCGGAAAATCATACAATGTTTCAGAAATTATGAATATTTCGTAAATTTTTCGGAATCTCAACAACTTTCTTTTCAAAATCTTTAAACATTTTTAAAAATCCAGAAATTTCGATAAATTCGAAAACTTACCGTGGCTAATTTGCGAAAATATTCAATTTTCTGTAAATTTTTTGAATTCCGAAAATTTTGAGTTTTCAGAAATGTGTGTAATGAAATTTTAAAGATTACAAAAATTTGAAAAATTTTTAGAAAATTATAAAATTTCGGTAAACTTGGGCTAATTTCGAAAAATTACGAATTTTCAGAATGTTTGTGGAATTGTAAAAATTTTTTATGTTTTTAAAACTTTTCGGAATGTTATTTTCCCAACGCCGTGGAGAAAATGCGATTTTCTCCACGGCTCAAAACGTCAAAAATCGTATTTTATCCACGTTGTTGGAAAAAATATAGTCCTCAACTTGTGCAGAAGGGCTTTTTTAACGAATGTGATTGCAAAACTCGCCTTCGGCTCGTCTTGCAAACCTCTGAGGAATATACTTTTAAATCGTTGAAAATTTTTAAAAACTTTTGAAATCGTTGAAAATTTCCGTAAAGCGCTGTGAAGCAACGTGAGAATATCTGCGATCGAATCAGATCGAGCAAAAAAATTCTTCTTCAACTCCCTCCTATTTTCAGCAAAGAAAACTCGAATTGCGACTTGAAATATCAACTCCCTAAATTTTCCTCCCAAAAAAATTGTTCCCTCTAAACTTCTGCCTAAAAGTTTCGTCGCTCTAGAATTCTCCCTACCAGCCCAAAAAAACCCTCAATTTAGAGGGAAACCCCCTAAACTGGTAACCCTGTTTCGTCGAGTGATAAATATTTGATCAGTGTTGATAATACTTGATATTGAGTATTGGGGGGTACTTGAAAAAAATTTTGAGAATATTCTAGTATGTGTTTAGGTAACAGGAATTCAGTATACGACGTGAAATTTATTTTTTGGGATACTGAAAAGTATTTATTGTTGAGAAATTTTGCTTTGGTCACTGGGGAGATATTTTTAGAGCGAAATACTGTCTACGTGCATCTGTTTGTTTTTTTGTTTTTTGTCTATATGAAGTGCATTCTTTTCGCTCTCGGATATTTTTCCTCATTATGCTGATGAAACTAATTAACGTTTCCAACTGATCTCCCTGTAATCGATAGTTTGTGCTGTTCGTGTATGAACGGTAAATTTGATATCGAATCGTATGATAAGCGAGCGTGTTAATTACTGTTTTCCGCTCGTGGATATGTTCGGACAATTAGGTTAAGCACAGATTTTCTTATTTTTATGGAAGATTGAAAAAATCGAGGTGCTTACGTGATTTTGTTGGGATGAGGTATATCGTGGTATTTTTTGTTGTAGGAGATGGTGAAATAGATTGATGATGTGAAATTATGTTCTTGAATTGATTTTGAAATTTTTGAAGTTGTGAAATTTCGGAGTTTCGAAGTTTTGAACCTTCTAGAGCTCCGAAGATTTTCGAAGTTGGAACTTTTGATTCCTTGAGGATATGGAAGAGTTTTGAAGTTTCAAAGTTGTTGAGTTTCGGTAGTTTCGAATTTTTTGTGATTTCGAGAGTTTTCAAGTTTTCAAACCAACAAGCTAAGAAATTTTGTGGTATTGAAATTTTTACAAATGATGGATTTTGAACTTTTCAAGCATTAGGAAGTTCTAAAGTTGTGGAGTTTTGGAATTTCTGATGCTCTGAACTTCGAAGTTTTAGAAAATTCTTGAAATTCTGGAATTTTGGAGACGTATGAAGTTTTGAATGTTTGAAGTTTAAAAATTGAAAAATTTTGAAAGGTTTAGAAACATTGAAACGTCGAAGTTTTGAGAATCTTGGAGAAATATAATCGTGAAGTTCAGAAATGTTACGAGTTAGGTGGTTCTGAAATGTTGACTTTAACGGATGGATTTTGGAATTTTCAAAAATATTGAAGCTTCAAAGTTAAGAAGTTTTGGAATTCTTGAAGCTCTGAAGTTCTGTATTTCCGGATTTCTCAAAATTTCGAATATTCTGAAGCTTTAGAAATTTTTGGAGCACTCGAATTTCAAAGACGTGTAAGGTCGTGAAATTTTGATTTTGGGAAATTTCTGAAAGTTCAGAAGTATTGGTTTTGAGAATTTTGAAAAATGAGAATCTTGAAGTTTAGAAATTGGGTAATTCTAAAATGTTGGCTAAAAATGATGAATTTTAGAGTTTTTAAGCATTGTGAAGTTTCGGAATTTCCGAAGCTCTGAAGTTCTGGAGTTTCAGAATTTCAAAAATTCCAGAATTGGGAAGTTTCAAAATGTTCAGAAGTATTGGAACTTCAAAGTATTTAGAATCTCGAAGAATTTAGTAGTTCCGAAGAGATTCGAAGTCAAAAAAAGCTCAAAAACTTTCAACATTTTCGAAGTTTCGTGACCGTGAAGTTTCAATAAATTTGCACGCATGTTCAAGTTTCCAATTATTTCTAAGTTTTCAAGTTACGAAATTTAAGAATTCCCAAGTTTTAGAAAAGTTGAAAGAATTCCAAAGTTCCGAATAGTACCGAAGTTCGAAAGTTGTCAAGTTTTCGAAATTCAAAAAGTTCTCAAGTACTTAAGAATCTTGCAACTTCGAAGCTTGGGAGTGTCAAAAATGTTGAAATATCAGTATTTCGAAGTTTTTAAAACTCCAACAAATTATCTTTCTCAACAAATATATGTTTCACAAAAGAAATCTCGTCAATAATGAATAATCAGAACACTTCTAAAATATCGATGACTGTACCTGGAGAAATAACGTGTCCTGAAAAATTCAGAAATGTCATGGAATTAGACAATAAAAAAAGCTCAACTCCAACAATCACCCATAATATCGACAATTGTAATGACCTATAAATTCAAAAGGTTATCTTGTCACTATGTTTATCCATCCATAATCACTTCGAGTGTGCTCTAAACTCAAGAAAATATTGACCTTCGCTCAAACAACGCGGCTGCAAGATCCTTTAATGGAAGCAAATATAATAAGTCCTTTAAAAAACATTTTCCAATGTGTGTGTTTCATTTTTGTTGCAGGTAAGAACACATCCCTAGTCTATACACTTCCATCAAAATTGGGTGAGTCGATCAACTAATTTTCTAAATTTTATCACCCCGCTCCCCTCCCCCCAAAGTAAAAAAAAATAGGTAGAATCGCGTACTTTTTACCTGACATCGGAAAATAGCCCATTCCTCAACTAGTGTGATATTGATTTAAACAAGTGGTAAAATTGCGTACTTTTTCCTTAATATCGGAAAACAGTTCATCCCTTAACTAGTGTCATAATTTTGCACTGAGGTTTCAGAATCACGTTTATCCAAAAACTATTATCCCACTAGTTGCGAAATCTACCATTTCCGAATGCACTTTTTATGCAGCGTTACAAAATATTTAATTTCTCAACTTATGAACAATTCGGACGGACAAAGAACTGATTTAAAGCAGGCCAAATTGTTTGATTTATCGCGAGTCGCCACGCCAGCCGTCGAACGATTAATATCTCATGAATTCGGCGGTAATGAAAAAGCTTCATGAACTTACCGGAACTTCCGTCGCCCCCCGTAATTGAACGTTCTCGGGTAATTGAATAATTTTCTTCATATACGTTCCCAACCGACGCGCCATTCATTCCAGCGGAGGAAAATGCGATCAAGTAAATAAATTTTTCCGTCCTAGTGGCTGCGGTGTTTTCCGGTAAATAACGAACGGAACTGAAAATTGCTAGGAGGAAATCGAATTTCACGGGAAATTTTTCTTGGCAATATTATTTCGACGTTAGCGAACGTCTTTTCGCATCGATCGGGAAAAAGCTTCCGTGTGCGAGGCAGCGACGTTTCGGGTGCTGAAAAAGCACCTTAGGATAATTTCGGACGGTGAGAATTTTTTAATTTGGCGAACTTTGACATATTTATGAGTTTTATTGAATTTTGAGAACTTTTTGATTTCTGGAAGTTTTGGGGATGTTTTGAAATTCCTGTAATTTTTGAAGTTTCTTGAATTATGAGGAGTTTTCGTATTTTCCGAATTTCGAAAATTTGCAAATGTCTCAGAATGTTCAACTTTTTTTGAACTGAATGAAATTAATCGAATTTTCTGGATTTTTCGAAATTTAGAAATTGGAAAAATTTATTGCATTGTCAAAATTCTAAAGTCATTGAAATTTTCGGAATCCTCAGACTTTTAGAAATTTTGAAAACGTCTGTGTATCTCTATTTTTTTAGTTATTAACTTATTAACACATTTTTCTGAATTTTAGCAATTTTTTTCATTTTTCGGAATTTTCAGAATGCTCAAAATTTTAGCAATTCCATTCTTGAAATGTCCGAAATTCGGAGGATTTTCGAAATTGGGAAAAATTATAAAAATTTTCGAAATTGTTATCACTTCCGAATATCTCAAAATTTTGAAAATTATTCAAAGTCTAAGAATTGTTGGGATCCAATCAATCTAACGAAATTCACGAAATTTTCAAAATTGGTGAAATGATATTTGAAAATTCAGTCAATTTTCATAATTGGAACTTAGTATTCAAAACCACTTAAATTTTTCGAAATTGTTGAAATTTCCACATTTCTTGAGTTTTGACATACATATTGATAAATTTTTCCGAATTTTGAGAACTTTTTAACTTCCGATAATTTTCAGAATGCTTCACATTCCCATCATTTTCGCAATTTTCAAAATTCTAAGGACTTTCCAGATTCTGGACATTTTCAAAATTTGCAGAAGTCACAATATGTTTAACATTTTTTCAAACTTGACAAAATTACTTTCATTTTCTGAATGTTTGAAAATTTAGGAAATGAAAAAATTTTCTTCATTCTCAGAATTCCGAAGTTGTCACGATTTTCGAAATTTTTGAAATTTTATACATTCTCAGAATTCCAAGGTTGTCACAATTTTTAAAATTTCAGAAATTTTCAGAATTTCCAAAACGTTGACATCTCCAAATTTTCAAAATTTCTCAACGTATTCACACATTTTGTTGAATTTCCATAATTTTTTTGTGTCTCCAAAACTTCCAGAATGCTTCAAATTTGCATTATTCTTGGAATCTCCAAAATTCAAAGGATTTAAAAAATTTCGAATATCATCAACATTTTCGAAATTCTTATGATATTCAAAAATTTCGATATTTGCAAAATTTGATCTCTGAGAATTTTTGTAGTTTCTTAAATCTAATGAAATTTCTCAGAGTTTTAACCTTTTTGGAATGAAATTCAAAAATTTAGCCAACTCTTGAAAATATGTAGTGATAAACATTTTCGGGATTTCTAGAGTTTTTAAAATGTCTAAATTTGTGATAAAATATCAAAAATAATCAAAGTGTCCAAAATTACTGAAACTTCAAGAATTTCTACAATTCTCGGAACATCTAAATCTCTAAATTTTTCCATTTTCACAAATTTTTCTGAATTTGTGAAATTCTCTCAATGATTCAGAACATCTCAAGAATCCTCAAAAATCGCATCATTTTTGAAATATCAAAACAATTTTTTTCGCGTGGCTAAGTATATTTTGCATAGTACATAATATCCGGAATACATCCATTATTCAAAATAATGATCGAAACGTTATCCATATTTCCTCATTTTCGTTATTTTTCCACCAAAACACGTTCGTTCCCACATTTTCTATCTCAATTCAATTACTTGTCGCCATATATCCAACAATATACGAACTCCACTTACAAAATTGCTGTCGCACATTTAAGCCATCTCACAAACGATACCATCATAATTTACTCTCAAAGAACCAAGCGCCGAGCACCTACAAGTAGAGCACATCGAATTACAGGTGTCTGCTGAAAAACGTAGCGACCTAACTCGTAAAAAGGGCACACTACGACAACTTAACTGCCGCACGCTCGATAACTGCGCCAGCGATCGTTGTGAAAATAAATCCACACAGTATTTACACGTAACTCACGGTGAACAAGCCCACGTCCTGAGTTAACATACGATTGAACTTGACGAGGAACAACTCCCGTAAATTCTGTTCTCTTTGAAACAGGGAAAAATGAGCGTTAGATACAATCGATCGGAGTTGCGGAAAAGTTGACGAATTTTATTTTGACAAGTGGGCTTCTTTTCCTTGAAGAAATCGTAGATGGGAAACATTTTGTATGGATGTATCTAACCTCCAAAATGATTTCAAAACATCATTCATCACTCTCTCGTTCCAAAGAAACTACTGATGAATGGACGAAACGACGAACTTCCAAGTTTATTCCTCATAAGCACGATCGCGACTCTAACGTCTGGAGATCACTCCACATGTCACAAACGAGTGTGACACATGATTGGTCGATTGTCACCTTGAGCTTAACTCAATTAATTATAATTCAAAGTCCCAAGCTTCTCTTCACCCGGAAATCGTTAGTTATAACTTCGGGAGAGCAGGAGCTCGGGCGAACATGGTAATTCAGCCCTTAGAGCTGCTCGAACGTTCAGTCAGCAAAGCCTGGAATCGGGGTTACTGTAACAGCGCCGTGGCAAGGGCGCCCCGTGACAAATCGATCCCACGCTCTTCACGAGCCCATTTATCGAGATACGACCTTGCTGTTCGAAACGCGATGTTTTTTCGAGTTTCATCCACTTGGGTAAAGAAACTAAATGCGCAAACGATGACGATAACTTATTCCCTATTTCTGTTTGATGAGGTTGGAATAGGGTTTTGTTAGAATGGGTTTATAACCATCAGGGTCAGCTTGGAAGATGGAGCAAGGGCTGGATTGGTTGATTCTGATCTTAGGAAGATGAGGGTTGTTACTGGGATTGACCAACAGAAGTCGAATTTGAGTTTGGTTAGTCTAGAAGATAATTCTTCCCCCAAAAAATGCAAATTTAAATTTTAAGAATGTTCGGGAATATTTTTTGGAAATTTTGAGATTTTCGAGTTATTTCCAACGTCGTTGAGTTTGTGTCGTGATTTTTGGATCGAACGTCAATTTTTAGGAGTTTTAACTGATTTGGTACAATGAGAAGCCGTTTTGGTTTCTGAGATTATTCACAGGAATTTTTAACGAATTTACGTAATCATTGAGAATTGATTGATCTTTTGTTCATTTTTTCGAAATGAAATTGAGAAAAATTATCTCATTTTTATACATTCCTGTACGTTTTGGAAATATATGGACTCGAATGATTTTCATCGAGAATTCACTGTTTTTCGTTACCTAAATCGAAAGTTGTCTGTACTGGAAGAACGTAAGTCGAAAGTTGACTGCATTCGAGAGACTGAAGTCGATTGTTTACTGTTATTCAAAAATTGATGCACAAGAATTCATAGAAAAGTACAAAGCACTTGTAGGTTAGCTTCGCACTTTAGCAGATAGTATATAGTAAGGAGTAATCGTAGGTTAGGTACACCCTTTAGCAACTTTGAAAGAAAACTACTCGTTAGTTAGGTACGCACTTCAGCAACTCAGAGATAAAACCAATCGTTGGTTAGATACGCATTTTAGCAACGCATACAAAAACACTTGTGGTAACCTTAGTTACCTAATACTAGTATTGTATATAGTGACAGGTAATCGTAAGTTAGGTACACCTTATAGCAACCTTGGAAGAAAATCACTCGTTAGTTAGGTACGCATTTCAGCAACTCAGAGATAAAACCAATCATTGGTTAGGTACGCATTTGAGTAACATATACAAGAACACTTGTGGCTTATGTACGCATTTCAGTAGATAAGAAAACCTTGGGTAGGTACGCACTTAAGAAACTCATCGAAAATCATCGAGTATTAGGTACGCACTTGAGCAACTCAGAAATGTAACCACTCGTAGGTTAGGTACGCACTCGAGAAATATACTATATGTACCTAATACTAGTATATAGTGATAGGTAATCGCAGGTTGGGTAGGCACTTTAGGAACTTGAACAATACCACCTGTGTGTTAGGTGGGCACTTTAGCACACAGTATGTATTGATTTCCAATCGTGGGTTAGATACGCACTTTGGTAACTAAGAGATGAATAATTGTTTTCAAGGCACGCACTTCCGAAATTATAAATGAAACCAATTTTCAGTTAGGTACGCTCTTTAGAAAACATAACCTAACCTCCCTCGACTTACGGAAAGAATTAAAAATTTCTGAAAATATGAGAAATACAGAAATCACGAGATTCCAAACATCTCCAAAATACGAAAAAAGCAATCCCCTCGTCCGACCAAATCGCCTTTATTCCCCTTAATTCACCCACGCAATATACAGTCCAAAACCGCCTTCAAAAATTGTTCACCGACTTTGCCGCCCCATCTCTTCGCCCTTCACATCTGCCAATATCGATTACCTATAAAAACAACCCCTCTCGGACCTCCCCCAAAAAAACCATCCCCCTCGGGAGACCAAAAATTGCGTACCCGCGATTCCCGACGCCTGATTCCGGTTGCCCCCCCCCCCCCCCCCCCCCCCCCCCCCCCCCCCCCCCCCCCCAGAGGGTGGTTGAATTGCGTCGGGAGGGTGCGCGCCAGCCGAGGCCGTCAAGTTCAGTGCTGGGTAGCGCGCCAACGCGATGCGTCGTCGGTTCCCGCATCGCGGACTTTCGGTAACCCGCGTTGACGAAGTCGCGAGAAATGCCGGTGCGAGTTTGAAAACGGGGGTGCCAGTTCCGGTAGCGTGTTCGCCGTACCCTTGAGCCATGGCACCGGACCGGGCCTAGGGATGGAGCCCTACTGGGCTCAAGGTCACGCCGAGTCGAGCACGACCCTCCCGCGATGCTGGGAGAGGCCCTGCAGGTCGACGGAGCCCTTGCCGATGCGGCCCATCGAGCACGGGATGCGGGAGGCCATGCGCTCCATGGAGTCCATGCGCTCCTCGGACTCGGGTTTTCGCCCGGAGAGCGCCGCGAGGCCCGCGGATTGCCAGTCCCGGTCCATTGAGTCCCTGCGCTCCGTCGGGCAGTCGCGGTCCGCGGATTTTCTGTGCACGTCCCCGAACGTTCGGAACCCGGAGCACCACCATGCCCGGGCGATCGAGCACCCTTGTCGGCTGATGGACCACGTGCACGAGCACCGCATGGGACACAGCCACGAGCATGGGTGCCATTCCGTGGAGCACGTACCGAGATACGTGGAGCACCAGTGCAGGCCGAGGCCGATGAGTATCGAGCCCACGATGTGCAGGGCGATGGAGCACGTGCTCACGCCCGTCAACTACTCCTGCAGGTCTTTGGACCATGCCCCCGGGAGGCCCTTGCCTATGGATACGGTTGTTTTTGGGCCTCACTCGCATCCCCCACCGAGGATGACGATGGAGAGCACGTTTAGGTTCAATTGCCCTGTGCACAGCCCGTTTCGGTTTAGGTTTCCGAATGGGGATTTTCATGCGCACCAGGTAAATGTTGGGGGTTGGGTTGGGCTGTGGAAGTTTGGGATTTTGGGAGTTGTGGGAGTTGGGAGTTTTGGGAGTTTGAGGTGATTTGAGGGGTTGAAATTAAGGCGAATTTGGGGGGAGTTGAGTGTGCTGACGTTTCGGGAATTCGGGAACGTTTGGTTGGGTTTTTGGAACTTGGAAATATCGGAATTGTAGGAGCTGGAGAATTTTGGGTATTTTGGAAGTTGACGACTTTTGAACTGTGTTTTTTTTTTATGGCTTCGGAAATTTTGGAAAATTCGATGACTTCCGGAATTTACGTAACTTTAGGTATGTTTAGAAGTTACGAGTTGTGAGATTTGAACATTTTCGAAGCTTCGAAAGTTATAATTCTGAAACTTCGAAATGCTTAGGAATTGGGGAATTCATTTGGATTCGTCAAAACTTTGAGATGGCAAAATTTGGGAAATTTTGAACAGTCTAGGCTTTAGAAATTTGGAGCTTTTCGAAACTTTGAAACTTTCGAAATTCCGAAAACTTCAGGGATATTTGAACTCGACAACTTTCGGAATACATCATTCTTGATAGCTTTGAAATTCTTGAAAAATGCCGTATTTCAAAATTTTGAAAACTTTCGAAACTTCTGAAACTATATATATCTTCAGAACTTTCAGATTCTACAATTTCAAAATTTTCAGAATTGGGGAAGTTCCAAAATTTAGTTATTTCTAAACTTCGGAATGCTTAGGAATTTAAAAATTCACCTTAATTTGACATAACTTCAACATGCCGAAATTTCGGAAATTTCGAACCGTTAAGGCTTTGAAATTTCAAAGTTTTTTGAAACTTCAGAACTTCTGAAATTCCGAAAACTTCAAAAATATTCAAACTCGACAATTTTCGGAATACATCATCCTTTATAGTTTCGAAATTCTCAAAAAATTCCAAATTCCAACACTTTGATAACTTCCGAAACTTCATATATTTTTAGAGCTTCCAGATTCTACAATTTCAACATCGTCAGAACTCAAAAAGTTCGAAATTCTGTAATTCCGAAACTTCGAAATGCTTTGGAACTTAAAAATTCACCTAAATTTGCCGAAACTTCAACATGCCGAAATTTCGGAAATTTCGAACACTCCAGGCTTTGAAATTTTGAATTTTTTGAAAACTTTGGAACTTTCGAACTTCCGAAAACTTTGAAAATATCCAAACTCGACCATTTTCGAAATACATCATCCTTTACAGCTTCGAAATTCTCGAAAAATTTCAAATTCTAAAACTTTGAAAACTGTCGAAACTTCCAAAACTTTGTGAATCTTCAAAACCTCCAAATTCTACAATTCAAAAATTTTTAGAGCTCCAGTAATTACGAAATTCCGTAATTTCGAAATTTCGAAATGCTGAGGAACTTGAGAATCCACTTCAAATTTTCGAAACTTCAACATGCAGAATTTCGAAAATTTCTAACTTACGATACATAACATAAAATACACGTAGGAGCCTTATAAGACACTCATAAGAGTAATATAGGAATCTTAGGAAATACTTATAAAAATTTTATAAGAATTTTATGAGTTATTCACGAGTTATATAATTAAATATTATATAATATAATTATATATAACTAAATATTGAACGTAACATTTTTCAACATTCTCAAATAGTATAAGAAACATTATAAGAAACTAATAAGTTCTCGAAAATAACGAATAAATTTTTAAAAACTGTTCAGAATTTCCAACTGTCCAAACTTGCCCAAAATTCCAAAAAAATTCGCAATAACTACCATGATCATACCTTTCACTGATATTTCCACTGATGTCAACAGTTCCTCTGGATTTCATTAGTTTCTAGTCAAATTCCACTGACTCGCACCAGTATACTCACAAATGCGATAATCAGTGAAAATTCACAGTAAACTTCTGCAAATTTAGATTCATAAAGAATCAACTGCTGTCAAAATCTGAGATCATCCATCAGAAACGCGAGAAAATATTGAAAACGCGTCAGTCATAAATTACTTGTACCTGACACAAGGTGCGCGATATATTCACCATCTCGTGTAAATACATCGTTTCGCAGATACCACTTTATCACGATTTTTCGCGAATGCGCGAGATATAACGAACGCGATTTTCTGTCAATCGAACGGCTGATGATGATTCACAGCTTTCCCAGGATTTCATTCGCTCCCGAAAATATGCGTACAGCGTTTATAAATTTCCGCGTGAATTTACACGATGATAAAACGTGTTCTGTTACACGTGGAACAAACCAAATTTTGTCAAAACGTTATTTTATGACGATGAATATTTCATCTGCATTAAGCAAATGTCAGGGGCCAATACCTAAATTATTACTGTCATTGTTACTAGCGTGTATCAGTGAGTAATTCGACTGTGGAGAATTATTATTATCGCTTATCTTTTGTGGTTGGAATTGAATGTTCGAATTTGGAGGTTGATATTCGCTCTAGGGAACACAAAATGAGGGCGGTTAAACGAAAATTAATAAACTGATTATCACTAAATGATTGACATTTTGATTCATTCAAATTTTTGAAGTTTTTTGGAATTTTGAAAGTTTCGGAATTTCGAAGAACTTTGGAGTCTTGATGCCCTTAAGTTGAGTGGTCGAAATAATCCTGAAAGTTAAGGGTTGTGTTGAGTTGAGAGTTAACCACGAAAAAATTAATAATCGACCCTTAAGTTGAGTATTAACACTAAACTGGTTAAGGGCCACTCTCAAGTTCAGGGTTAACTTCGAACTGGTTGAGGATCATCCTTAAATTGGAGGTTAAAAAATTTTAGGGTTGACCTCTAAGTTGTGAAATGACCTCTGAATTGAGTTCTAACCCTGAAAAATTAAGACTCAACCCAAGTTCAAAGTCAACTCTGGGATAATTAAGGATCAACTCTCAAGCTGAAGGTAAACCCTCGAAATCTGAAAAGAATATCCGTAAATGTTCCGCTGATTTCCAAACAATCCCTTCTATTTTTCATTCAAGTCCAAAGAGCACAAAAAAGCCCAAAAAATATCCGAATCCAGCTCAAAGTCACAAAAACCAACCTTTTCCCAAATAGAACCAACAATCTTCGACAAACACGTAAAAAAACCCCCCTCACAGCGGGAACGCAGCTTGATGAGCCGTTTCTCAATATTATTCTCGCGTTTGTTTCCTTTCACCTCCAGAAATTTTCTACATTTCACGAAATATGAACGCGACCTTTCGTTCCAAAGGAAAGCAGGGAGAAATAATTCAGAGTCGATAACCTGGCGGTGCTTTACATTACAAAAGACATACCGCTTTCAGCCTTTCGGCGCTTGCTGAAAGTCGGGGGCTCCCATTTTCGCTGGGCTCGAAAGTGTCATCTTCATGGTAATATCAATTCCCGAACCTCGTTTCCGTCGCGAGGAGCGAGACCCTCGGATTGCTCGTTTTTGCGATTTCCCCCGATGGATGGAATTGCTTTTCCAAGCCTCGACAGACTTTGCTCGCCTTCGCTCCGTCGATGAACGTCGCCGGATGTGTACATCATGTAATGCCCGGCATGACGATTGTGAATTCAGTGGAGCAATTGGAATGCATCGATTTTGTTTCATGGGAAGCAAGATTCGTTGGGACAGGGAATTTTTTTTTCTTGCGTTTTTCGCGGACGTGTAGGAAATGGGAGGGAGGGGAAAGGTACTGGGTATTTTGATGGAAAATTATGGTCATTTTGTCGTTAAAGTGTGGGTAGGGTGTGAAGACGTTCGTATTTATACGGATGTGTACGTGTATTTTTTACGTGCGCTGTGCTGGTTTTTGTATTTTTTGAATAATGTTTGTGTTTTCGAGTGGTTTTACATCGAAAGAAGACATTTTATCAGAAAATTGACATTTTTGTGGAGTGTAATTTGGAAGTATGAAAAATTTGGAAAATTGGGGGAATTTAGAGAATTTTGAACATTTGTATAATATTGTGGAGTTTCTGGAAATTCTGAGTAATTTGGAAGTTTCGAGAATTTGAGGAATTCGTGGAGTTGGAGGTATTTTTGATATTTTGATTATTCTAGAATTTTGAAAGTTTTCAGAATTCTGAAAATGTTGAGAATTTTGGAAATTTTTGGAAGTTTGATCATTTTGTAGACTTTTGTAATGGATGGGTATTCTTGAAGTTTTATTTTTGGAATGTTAGGAATTTGTGAAATTTTTTATATGAGTTTTTTAAAATACTAAGTATTTTCGAATTTCGTCAGAAATTTGCGAGAATCGTTTGAATTTCTGAGAATTTCGTGAATTCGAATAAATTTTCGAGATTTCAATATCATTAATTATATCGAGAATTTTTGATTTTCTTTTCAATTCTAAGAATTATTAAAATTCTGAGTTTCAAAATTTTCCGACTTTCTGAGAATTCGGAACATTTTCGAAAATTTCAGTAGTTTCTGAAATTTAGGATATTTTGGAAATTTTGAAAAGTACTGAGAAATTTAGCAATTTTTTCACTTGAAGATTGAAAGAAATTGTTAGACTGTTAAAACAAATTTCGATAATTTCGAAAATTGAAATAATTTTGGAGATGCTGAAAACATAGATTATTATTGAGAATTTTGGACATTTTGGAAATTTCAGGGATTATGGAAATTTCGATAATTTTGAAATTTTCGGACATTATGAGAATCACAAACAATTTTGAAATTTCAGGAATGTCAAAATTTTCTGGCGTTTTGGAAACTTTAGAAAATAGTGGGAATTTCCGAAATGTTGTCAGTTTATGAAAATGCATTAAATTTTTTTGAAATTTCGAGTATTCCGAAAAAGCTAATAATTTAAAAGATTTCAAAAACATCGATTGTGATGTGAACTGGAATTTAAAAATATG
>JAPYZK010006839.1:0-15080 GCA_030522785.1 Platygaster equestris
GAGTTTTTAAAACACCGATTTTTTTGGACCCCAAATTCCGAATTTCAAACATTTCCGACTGTGAATACACAAATCCAAAATATTTAAAAACAGAGATTTTTCAATTCTGACGCATTTTCCAAATTGTCGAATTTACGTGATAAAAAATTACCCTGACATTAATGAATTTTTCCATCTCCTTTCCCCTCCCCCGAAAAAATTGCCCGTGCCTCTACTTGAATTTGATTGTTATTAAATTTGATAAAATTAATTACCCTTGCAGCTGCGACGCTTTTTTCGGCAGAAACCCCGTCCAATTCGACGCGCGCCCTTGCCGCCGACGCGGCGCTTTGTTCCTTGTACGACATATCGCCGGCTTGCAAGGCCCTGATCTCAGCCGTCTTCGCCGTGGCTTTTTCGGCACTGAAACCGTCGGTGACGACCTACAAACAATTTCGAACAAGTTTTACAAAGTTTCCCTAGTGATTCTAGTTTTTATAAAAACCTGATAAAAAATTTTTGTGAAAATTTTTATAAGGTCGGTTTTATACAAGTTTTATGAATACAAATTTTTTTTATAAAAATTTTTTTTCAACATTTTTAAAAATATGCAAAATTTTTTATAACCGTTTTTGGATAATTTTGCTAATGTATACACCATTTTCATCAGTTTATGAGGCTCAAGCTCAAATTTCGTTTCGAAAGGAATTTGAAAATTTTTTGGAGGTAGCGGGATTTGAACTTGCGACCTTTGCATCAGAAATCTGATAGTCAACTTTCTTATCCATCAAATGTATGTAAATTGGGATGTTTTTTTTTTTTTTTTTTTGTTTATTTTTTTTTTTTTTCTTTTTTGCTTTTTATAATTACTAAAAAACGTTACGAACATGATTTTCTCTTCCCTTGTGTAATTAGAACGTGTCAAATATTACTACAAGAGAAATTCCTTATATACATATATATATATACACACACACACACACACACACACACATATGTATGCGTTTATTCATACCCCTTGAGGGTCTTTGAGGGTTACACATCTATAAATTTTTACATTTTTACATTTTAACGTAGTTCTGTTCATGTTGATTGTTGCTATTGAGAAATTCCTTATATCAGCAGAGTTTTTTTTATAAAAATATAAAACTTTTTATAAAAATCGCCAAGTTTTTATAAAAATAAAGGGTTTATAAGAAAATTTTGAGGCTTTCAATTGTTTTTATAAAAAAAAAACAAATGAACTGTATGAAAATTTCGACAGATTTCATAAAAAAATGTTTTTTTATAAAGTGTTCATAAAACCACATTATAAAAATCGAAAATTTTATATAACTTTTATAAAATCGATCTTATAAAAAAACGAATTTCTATAAATGATACTCCGACTTTATAAAAATGTTGCCTGTTTTTATAAAAACTATCACTTATAAGGATCTGAAACTTTTTATAAAAATCGCCAAGTTTTTATAAAAATAAAGATTTTATAAGAAAATTTGGAGGCTTTCATCAATTGTTTCAACAAACAAAAAACAGATGAATTGTATAAAAATTTTGACAGATTTTATAAAAAAAATTTTTTTTATCAAGTTTTTATGAAACCACTTTATAAAAATCGAAAATTTCTCTTAACTTTTATAAAATCGACCTTATGAACAAAACGAATTTTCATTAATAATTCACTGATTTTATAAAAATGTTGCCTGTTTTTATTAAAACTACAATCACTTATAGGGATCTGAAACATTAAATAAATCGAAAGAATATAATTAAATAAATATTCAATATTTAATATCAAATTACAGATTTTAGGATCGTGATTTTTATAAATGAATATGGATTATTTCATTAATTGTTGTATTCCATTGTAAGTTTTCGTATAAAATGTAAAAAAACCTTCGTTTTTGAAGCGCTGGTAGTTTTCTTCTGCTCGTATTTCAAGGTTTCGACGCCGGGCATTGCGGGCATTGTTGACATGTTGCCCATTCCAATCGCGGGGCTCATGTTGTGAAGATTATTAAGCGGACTCAGCGAGGGCGAAGCCCCGGTCACGTCCAACGGCCCTGTCACCGGGGAAGACGCCCCAGAGTCCGGAAAAGTCACCAATGGTTCGCCCCCAATGTTGCTTTCTTCCTCCACGTCTTCGTCCCTGCACAACGTAACCATTTTTACAAATCCCTATTTTTTGCTTGAATTTCAATTATTAATTAAACTGATAAATGATATATAATAAATTATATATAATAAAAAGTATATATTATATATTAATATATAATAAATAAATTTGTTGATTAAAATTAATAATAATATATCAATATTATTATATTCATAATAATTCAATAATTATTATACATTTGGATTAAACTTTTTTGTTTAGTTAGATAGTTAGGATTTAATTTCGAACATTTTAATAAATAACATTAGTATTTACGATCAGGAGTTGAATTTAATGGAAACTGAAGAAAATTTGATGGAAAGAGAATCGAATTTGCTCTTCTTGAAATTCTCGGATTGAACTGTTGGAATTTTTCACGCTTTTTCTACTTCGAAATTAGACATTTTGAAATTCAACCTTGACATAAAAATTTTGAAATTTCCCAAAATTGATATTTCGAAAATGTTGAGATTTACTAGACTTGCCAAATGAATCTATATGAAGTTGCGAGATTTAGAAATCCAAACCTTGATTTACAAATTTACCAGTTTTTGAAAATTGATATTACAAAATTTTTTAAAATTTAGAACTGCCAAATATAATTTTTGAGTCTCCAAAATGACGAAATATAAACCCAAATTTAAAAATTACAAAATATTGATAATTTTTCCAGCATCTCCAAATACGAATTGAAAAACTTCTCGGATCAAAAATTCATTCATGGGCTAAAAATTCCGAAAGTATAATTTCTGAGTCTCAAAAATTACATTTCAAAATTTAAAAATATTCATAATTTTTCCAACATCATCAAATATGAAACAGCGAAGTTGTCGAATCAAAAATTCATTCACGGGCTAAAAATTCCGAAATTATAATTTCTGAGTCTCAAAACTTACGTTTAAAAATTGAAAAATATTCATAATTTTGCCAACATCACCAAATACGAATTGAAAAAGTTCTCGAATAAAAAATTCATTCACGTGCTAAGAATTTCAAAACTACAATTTTTGAGTCTCAAAATTTTCAAAATAAAAATCCCAAAATATACATCGTAAAAAAAAACATAAATAAAAAAGAAACATAATACGAAATGTTTGAAAATTTTTTCAATTTAACAACTCGAACCCAAAAAACTCATTTAAATTATTTCGATTTCGAAATTTAAATATCTCGAAATCAAAATAATTGAAAATCTTTTTTTTTGGCCTCAAGCCATCAGTTTCACAAAATAATTTTTATTTAACGCCCGCGAAAAAAATGTAATTTCGTGTAAAATTTTTATTTTTATTTAATTTTAATTTTTTATTTATTGAATTTATTTTTAAAGAAATATGTAATTTCGTGGCCCTGCTGAGAGTGGACGAAATAATGGATTACCTGACTGTTACTCCTCTTTCTCCCACTAGTCGCACAATATACTATTTTTGGCCTCCAGTCATCAGTTTCACAAAAAAAAATTTTTTTTACTCGAAATGAAACTCGATTGCCGAAAATAAATTGCGATGTCTTCTCACCTGTCGACGAGATTTTCCATGCTGTTGCGCATCCTCTGGAAATTCGTGATGTTCTTCATCTCGGAGATGCCGCGTTTGAGCTCGGTCAGATCGCTCTTGATGGAGCTGGCTTTCATCTCACTCGAAGAGGACGTGAGGATCCTCTGCGAGGACTTGGCTACCCTGCTCGTGCTGCTGCTAGTACTGCTACTGCTGGTGCTACTAGTACTGCTGCTGCTTTGACTCTGGTTCGACAGCATCTGCAACATTTTCGTTTCTATTTACAATTCCTCTGACTCATCTTTTCGCTTCGATTCGCGACGTCACGACCGTCTTCGACTGCAAATAAGTTTCGAGCTTTTTGGAAGGCCGCCAAATTTACGGGATATCTTTTAAAGAATTTTCTTCCTATTGTATTAATTGACAAAAATAATTACGCAGGAATCTTTATTACGTTTAAATTGATTCATTTGTGATAATAATTATATATTATACATAATTATTGATAATAATATTATATAATATAATAAAATAAATATGATATATAATTATTATCAATTAAGAAAACATGTAAAAAACTTTATCGAAATAGAATGAGCGAAACAAAATTTTTTTAATGACTCGAAATTTGATTAGTTTCGAAGTTTAATGAAGTTGAAAAAAAGTTTTTTCAAACCACAATGATAATTTCTCTGAACTTCAAAAGTGAAAAATTTTGAAATTTTAGAATTTTATTGATTAATTTTGTTTTATTATCAAAATTGCGAAAAAGAAAGCTTTATTATGAATGAAGGCAAAGTTTTTCAAAAATATATCCTCGATTTTGACAAATTTTCGTAAGAGAACGAGCGAAGAAAAATATTTTCAATAAATCGAAATTTGATTAATTTTCAAGTTTCATGGATTCAGATTAGAAATCCAAATTTCGAATAATTTATCTGAAACTTCAAAAGTGAAAAACTTTTGGGATACCACCAAATTTACGAGCTATCTATTCGAAAAATGATCTCCCTTTCGTTTAAATAAAATTATCAAAATTACGCCAAAAAACTCTATTACGAATTGAAGCATAAAGTTTTTCGGAAATATATTCTCGATTTTGACAAATTTTCGTAAGAGAACGAGCGAAGAAAAATATAATCAATGTAACAAAATTTGATTAGTTACGAAGTTTCACGAGTTAAGAAATTAAAATTTCAAATCAAGATGATTATTCTTCTCAACTTCAAAAACAGAAAACTTTCAAATGTAAAAATTCAGAAGTTCAATTTCAAAATTCCATACAAATTTTCGAATTCAGATAAAATTTTCGACTTTCTTGGGATACCACCAAATTTACGAGCTATTTATTCGAAAAATGATTTTTTCAAAATCATTTTTCATTTTAAAAATCGAAAAATATTTTCAATAAATCGAAATTTGATTAATTTTCAAGTTTCATGAATTCAGATTAGAAATTCAAATTTCGAATAATTTATCTGAAACTTCAAAAATGAAAAACTTCCAAATCCAAAAATTCGGAACTTCAATTTAAAAATTCCATGCAAATTTTCGAATTCAGATGAAATTTTCGAATTTTTTGGGATATCACCAAATTTACGAGCTAATCTATTCGAAAAATTATCTCCCTTTGGTTTAAATAAAATCACCAAAATCACGGAAAAAAGCTCTATTACGAATTGAAGCATAAAGTTTTTCGGAAATGTATCCTCGATTTCAAAATTTCCCCAAGAGAATGAGCGAAGAACAATATATTATAATAATAATAATACATATTTGATTGGTATCAAAATTTCATAGATTCTAAACGAAAATATACCAAAAAAATGTTGTCGAAGAAAACAATCACCTTTTCAACCAACGTAGGATGTAAATTCTGCATCGAATGCCAATCACGTTTCGATTTTTTTGACAGCTCGCCAGATTTCTGCGCCACGTTTTTCGGGGATTCCCTACACTTTTTCATTATTGAAAATTAAGTTTTCCAGAAAATAACAATAATTGATCAGAAGAAAATCGTTGTTATGTTTGCACGAAGGACGGTATTTTTTTACACGTCCGATTTGCGCCGTTCTTTAGTTCACACTGAATGAAGTTTATTTGTTTCGATAATGATTGCTAATATACTGCTAATATACTAATGATTGCTTTTCGATGTTCCATAATTTTCAAGTAATTTGGGCTGGCGGAAATGACCTGAATAACTGTTGCGACGGCTATTAACTTTAATTTTGTAATAATCTCGTTTCGTATCGACAATTTACTGATGTTATGAATGAAACTAGACTTGATATAAAAATTTTGGAAGAACAGGAAGTGTTTCAAAAAGGCAGTAATTATTCATGAGTTAAAAAAATTTGTCGAACTCGAAATTTGAATGAATGATCGAATCAAAAATTCTAAAATTCGCCAAAAATGTGTCAAATTTCCGGAACATGGTAGAAAATTCATGAAAATCATCAAAAATTTTCAAGAATTCACGAAAGTTATCACATTAAAAGCTGGTAAAGAGATGAATTTCGAATGATTTTTTCAAGTACATATTCTTAGGATGTCGAAAAAAATATCTCTACGAGTTCAAGTAGCATAATACTGATTTTCAAAGGTAGAATAAAAAATTACGATCGGAAATGTCTAAAATTCCATAAAAATATGTCAAATTTCAAGGACGCAATCGATAATCCATGAAAATTATCAAAATTCACGCAGAATTAAATCATCAAATTAAAAGCTGCCAAAGAGACGAATTTCAAATGATTTTCTAAGTACATATTCCTACGATGTCAAAAAAAATATCTCGATGATTTCAAGTAGCATACTGATTTTCAAAGGTAGAATAAAAAATGATGATTAAAAGTGTCTAAAATTCCATAAAAATATCAATTTTCCAGGATGCAATCAATAATCCACAAAAATCATCAAAAATTTTCAAGAATCCACGAAAGTCATCAAATTAAAAGCTACCAGAGAGACGAATTTCGAATGATTTTTTCAAGTACATATTCCTACGATGTCCAAAAAAATATCTCGATGATTTCAAGGAGCATACTGATTTCCAAAGGTAGAATAAAAAATGATGACTAAAAGTGTCTAAAATTCTATAAAAATATCAATTTTCCAGGACGTAATCGATAATCCACAGAAATCATTAAAATTTTTCAAGAATCCATGAAAGTCATCAAATGAAAAGCTACCAAAGAGACGAATTTCGAATGATTTTTTCAAGTACATATTCCTACGATGTCCAAAAAAATATCTCGACGATTTCAAGTAGCATACTGATTTCCAAAAGTATAATAAAAAATGATGATTAAAAGTGTCTACAATCCCACAAAAATCTCAATTTTCCAGGACGTAATCGATAACCCACAAGAATCATCAAAATTTTTTAAGACTCCACCAAAGTCATACAATTAAAATCTTCCAAAGAGACGAATTTCACATGATTTTCTCAAGTACATATCCCTACGATGTCAAAAAAAAAAAAAAATATCTCGATCACTTCAAGTAGCACACTGATTTCCAACGGTAGAATAAATCAAAATCGAATGCGCTGAATGGCAATAGAACCGACCTTGATGGAAAAGTTGAGAGACAGATGGAAGGTATATACGGGTATATATTATGAAAACAGTGTTTGCGCAGGTGTTCGAGGTCTCGAAAGGTTTGACGCGCAATGAACACAATCGCGAGGCGTATAATGGTGCGCATGAAATGGACTGAATGAAAACTTTCTCGACTACATGTAAATCGAGAAATGTAAATTGAGAGACTAACATGAAATAAAAAATTCATATTATTCAAAACTCTGTAAATTTCACCATTAGAGACCTAGTAGTGTTGAGAAATCCCAGATATCTTTTAAATCTTGCAATCGGTCAAAATCACGTAATTCTGATTTCTAAAAGAAATTAGAAGAAAAAAATAATTAAAAAATCGTACCTGTGATGATGTGACTTGCGGATGATGGGCATGTGTCACGTGCTGTCGACCAGACACAAGATTGTTTTTGATGACTGTGTGCATGTCTCCGTTTTCCGCGACCCGCTCCATTGGAAACTCCGACATCTGCACACGAAAATTAACGAAAAATTTAATTTAAACGGATTTTAGATAGTTCGATAGATGACAAGAATTTTTGAAGGCTTCGGAAATGCTCCGTTTCTTAGTTTAGGGTCTGTTATGATCTCAAGGAACGCATGGATCCAACTTTATGACCGAATTTAGATGAGATTTTTATGTGACTCAGACGCGAAAATGAAATTAATTTTCTTTTTATTCGAGACCAATAAAATCCGAATTGATTCAGACACTGCTCTATTAAATTTGCACCTAATTTTCGTTCATTTTGTAGAATTCGGAAAAATTCAAGAGTTTTGAGAAGTTTTGAAGAGAATTTGAGAATTTTGAGAATTTCAAATGACTGAAATTGTGAAAAATTTGTGAATTTTGAAAAGTTCGGCAATTCCAAAATTTTCGTAATTTTCAGAGATTTGTAAATGTTCCAAAAATTCTGAAAACGTACGATATTTTCATAATTCTTGAAATTACGAAAATTTTACAACTTGATAATTTGTAAAATTTCAAGATTTTCAACAATGTATAGAATTTCGAAAGTTTTCGGTATTTTCACAACTTTCAAAATTGTAAAAATTTCATAAATTTCAGAGATTCAACAAAGTTTCGAAAATCTTGAGAATTCAGGCAGTTTTCGATATTCTTAAAATTTTTTAAATTTCACGAATTTCTAAAATTTCGAAAAACTTTGTAGTTGGAACATTTTTCATACATGTCAACATTTTCGACGATTTTGATGAATTTCAAAGTTCAACGGATTTCAAAAATTTCAGAGATTTCAAACACTTATGAAAATGCTGAAAATTTAAGAAATTTGTATAATTCTCTGATAAAACTTCACTTCTTATATTTGTTCAATTAATTTCGAATGAAAATCACCTTATCCCCCCCCCCCCCACCCGAAAGAAATTTCTAGTTACATCCCTGTACAAAAATCATGAATATCTCGACGAAATGAAAAAAAAAACGCTCAAACTCACTGCAAATTTCATTCAAACACCCCGCGCTGCGCGGATCGGCGAATGTCATCCATAATTTCAGATCAACGTGGCGAATAATTCCACAATGTCACTCGATTCGCGAAAAAATTAAATTCGAAAAAATCGTTTTTTCCTGCCCCCCTCCCACTCGCGACTCCGCGTGCATCGACCTCGATAAAACGTCTCGTCGCGATGTAGTTAAACATCCACCGTTGGTTTTTCGAGATATCCACTCGGAAATAGGACGTTTTTGCCCAAACAGCGATCTACCACGCGTGCGCTCCACGAATCCGAGGACTTTGCTCACTTCATTTTCACTTTCCGCAACTACCATATTTTTGGATCTTCAAAATAATACTCGCAATTTCCTCAAAAAACTAAGGCACCATAGTTACCAAAAATTTGACTACTCAAAATCAACCAGAAAATTGATAGCTACTTTTTTCTTCTCAACTTATCCCATTTTGCAAGTTGAAGTTAGATCAACGTGAACAAAATTTCTTGCAATGAGTTTCAGACCCAAAAACGTGTGGGACCAGGTCTGGAGTTTAGAATTCGAGTACTTGAAATTATTTTTGTGAGTTTTTTGGAGGGTAATATTGGTAAAAAAATATAACCGGCGCTTGTGAGCGCGGACTGGAAACTGTTCGCCAGTCAAGCACTTTCTTGCGATGGAAGCCAGCGCTCGTATTTCGCTACGGCGACGCTGTGAGTTATACGGGAACATCACGTGCGAAGTTCTCGGTTTTGTTTTCGTAATGATACGAGTTTTTTTTTCCAACTCATTCCTTTTTTTCGCGTTTCCCAAGCGAGATTGCTCTCTCGAGTTACAGGCTGCGCGAGGAGGAAAATATACTTCGCGGAATCGCGGCAGACGCCGGCCGCGCTTATTATACCGATATATTTTCGGGTGGATTATATTTTTAGACGATATCGTCTTTATCAAATTGGGAGGGAGCGTAGAATCGTGGGCATCGCAACATTTTGTGCTGGGATTCTATAGGAGATTACGGAACATTTATACAGTCTTTCACCGATAATAATTGGAAGGGAATTCCGTTCAAATTTAGGGCTGAGTTCAAGTTGAAGGTGAATCCTCAAATTTGAGGGTTTTTTGGACCACTGAAGTTCAAAGTTGAATTTGAAAATTCGAGGGAAATTTCTGTCGGGAATTTCTCGTGGAAATTTTGTACTTTGCAATTTCTAGTATTTTTTATCTTTTATGAACGTTTTCGTGAATCTTACGAGAATGATAAGAATTTTGAAGTTTTATTAATAAGTTCCAAAATGTGGGCATGGCAAAATTTTTTGGTTCACCGAAATAAAAAGTTTAGAAATTCAAAAGTTGACGCGAAATGATATGTTTAATTTATTGATAAATTAGAACAAATAAATTGTTAAAATTCAGAAAAACATTTTTTGAATTTTTAAAATACCATTTTTTTCCGAAAAAATCACAAAATTGTTCTAAACTTGATAATATCGAAATATTTTATGAATTCGAACATCCACTTAATTCTCGAAATATTATATTTTTAGATGATATCATCTTTATCAAATTGGGAGGGAGCGCAAAATCGTGGGCATCGCAACATTTTGTGACTGCTCAGCATCTGGGATTTTATAAGAGATTACAGAAAATGGATACAGTCTTTCACCGATAACTGGAAGGGAATTCCGTTCAAATTTAGGGCTAAGTTAAAGTTGAAAGTGAATCGTCAAATTTGAGGGTTTTTTGGACCACTGAAGTTCAAAGTTGAATTTGAAAATTCGAGGGAAATTTTCTCCAGAAATTTCTCGTGGAAATTTTGTACTTTGCAATTTCCAGCATTTTTTATCTTTTATGAACGTTTTCGTGAATCTTACGAGAATGATAAAAATTATGAAGTTTTATTAATAAGTTCAAAAACGTGGGCATGGCAACATTTTTTGATTCACCGAAATAAAAAGTTTGAAAATTCAAAAATGAACGCAAAATAATATGTTTTATTTTCTGATAAATTAAAACGAGTGAATTGTTAAAATTCAGTTAAACATTTTTTGGATTTTCAAAATACCACTTTTTTTCGAAAAAACAAAAAATTGTTCTAAACTGGATAATATCGAAATATTTTATGAATTTGAAAATGTACTTAATTCTCAAAATGTGAAGAAAAATAAAAAAAATAAAAATAAAAATAATACAATGTTTGAAAAATTCCTAGAACTATTCAAATTTTTAAATAATATTCAAAATACTGTTTAACATTCGAATAATACTCGCAAATTTTCAAATGTCCAAAATATCTTACATAATACCAAAAATTTGTCGACATTTTGAAAATTTCAAATAAATTACGAATTGGTTTACGAATTTTACGTTAGGGCACTCCGTTTTTCTGCGAATTTTAAAAAGATCAAAAAAATGTATAATCACAATCTAATTTTAACAGAAAGTCATCAATTTCAATTTCATCGATAGCTCATTAAAAAAGTCGCGAAAATCCTCCCAAATAAAAACCTTAATATGCGCTAACTCGCGAGCAAAATTTCTTGCAAATTCGCCGAACACTTCGAATGTATACTCTCAAGCCATAAAGTTTTTTTCACGTCGCAGGCACGGAATTATAAAACGTTCAATGGCGAACAAGTTCATGCCTGTTATTTTTATGTGAAATTTCCATGTTTATCTTCGCGGCCCTGAACAAGTACGCAGAGTGCGTTAAATAAGAGTGTATCCAAATTGAAAAGTCGAGAATTGGAACCAATTCCGGATTACATCTCTGAAAAAATTTGAGCGTTATTGAAATGTTAAGAGAATATTCAAAAATTCAGGTTTCGTGCAAATTCAAATAATTGAACGAAAAATGGAAATTTAATGGATTTTTTCAAACTTTTTCGATTGTTCAACTATTTCGAAAATATTCCAAAAAGTTATATTTATTCAAAAGTTTCACGTTCAAGTATTTTCAATGATGATAAATTTTTGAGCATTTGTAAAGAATTACGAAAATCTATTGAGAATTTCTGGTCATTCATTAAAATTAACGCAAAATCCTCTGTGGTTTTTATCATCCATTCAATTCCCACAAATACGAAAGTTGATAGAAAATCTGAACATTCAATGATCTACAGAAATTTTAGACGATTTTTTTAAAATTCCGTAAACCTTTCAAGATTTTCCAGCACCTTCGATCATTACTGAAGATTTTCGTGAATTCCACAAGACATTTTCGAAAAAACGAAATGACAATTTTATTTTAACATTTTCACGTCAGAATCTCAGAATTTCGAACTGTACAGGTTTTAGTTCGGAAATTACAAAACCACAGAATGCACGCACTTTTTTATAACACTCATTTGTTGTCATTCTTCAAATTTAGACACCCTCTTACTCAACGCACTGAGTCGTCGAAATATCCGCGGCGTAATAGTTAATGACGAGGAAATCACAGAAACGGTCCAGCGGGTATGAAAGTTTAGGAATGCCGTCGAACGAGTGAGAGCGGGCTGGTGGGAAGCGAAGCGATTATCATTTTTTTATTTCCAGTCGAATTTTCGGAATGACCTCGTCAACGGCATTGTCCAACTGGTCGAAGTGGCGCGTGGCCCGGATCGCGAGGGGCGGGAACATGTGCCCAAGAAAGGAATACCATGTTTTTAATTAATTCACGACATCACGAACATGGAACCAACAAAAAAAAAACACTTTTTACTCAACGAAACTTTTTCATGGATTACGTTCGGCTGCACATGAAATTTTTTTAGAACTCTTCGAAACGGATAAATTGTTTATGGACGATTTTTTAATTGATACGGATAAATTATTTATGGAAACGAAATTTATTATTATACGAAATATATTATTATTTCCATAAAAAATGTATCCGACACGGATATATTATTTATGGACGAGTTTTGAATTGATACCTCGAAAAATCATTTAAGTAGGGTTTATTTCTTTATGAAATGTTTTCCATAGTGATTGGAGTCTTATAAAAAATTTCTGTAAAATCAGTGAATTATTTATAACAATTCGTTTTTTTATGAGGTCGATTTTATGAAAGTTATACAAAATTTTCGATTTTTATAGAGAGGTTTTATAAAAACTTCATAAAAAAAAATTTTTTTTTTTTTTAAATTTTTTTAAATTTGTCAAAATTTTCAGACAGTTCATCTGTTGTTTTTTTTTTTTTTTTATAAAAACAATTGAAAGCCTCCAAATTTTCTTATAAAATCTTTATTTTTATAAAAACTTCGCGATTTATATAAAAAGTTTTATATTTTCACAAAAAAAACTGTCCTGATATAAGGAATTTCTCCTATAGTAATATTTGATACGTTTTTATTACACAAGGGAATAGAAAATCATGTTCGTAGCGTTTTTTAGCAATTATAAAACGTAAAAACACATGATTTTATATGATTTGAAAATTCTTCGAATCAAATTGAAAATAAGCATCCAAATTGACATAGATTTGATGGACAAGAAAATTTACTATCGGATTTCTGATGCAAAGATCGTAAGTTCAAATTCCGCTGCCTCCAAGTCATTTTTAAATTTCTTTCGAAACGAAATTTGAGCTAGAGCCTCATAAACTGATAAAAATGCTATATACATTAGCAAAATGATCCAAAAAAGGTCAGAAAAATTCTTGCATATTTTTAAAAATGTTGAAAAAAAATTTGTATACAAAATTTTTTTATATAACTTTTATAAAACCACTTTATAAAAAATGACATTTTATGAAACTTTTATAAAACCGACCTTATAAAAATTCGTATAAAATTTTTTTATACGGTTTTTATAAAAACTAGAATCACTAGGGTTGACAAAATGAACCAACCTTAAAGGAATGGCACTTGGCACCTTTTGAATTTCAAAAGGTGATAAGTGTAAATAATAAAAATCTATGCATGATGATGATCCATATTCTAGGCTTCTTTTATCCGTGACCATATGCGATGATACACGAAAAAAAATTGTCGGTCGCGTCTGACCAATAACGATTTTCTCTACTTGTTTCCTTTTTTTACGAGATAATAAAAATGAGTATAAAATGTGTCCAATAATCCGTAGAAAAAACGTGATATTCGCGCGGAAAACAAGTATATTTTCTCGGTTTCGAAGTGTTTCGTAGGGGCATTGCAAGTGATTGCAAGGAGACGTTCGTGGGCGTCCGACAGTTGTAGGACAAAGAAACGATGCGAGATTTCTTCACGTACCGCAGCTGTATTTCGACGTGTGCTTGTGTTTTTCAAGCTTATTATCTATCGATGAATGATTCCCATTCAAATTTTCATCTCTTCGTTGAGACTTTTCTCGTAATTAATTATTGAAAATTGACTATCAATTCGAGTTTTTAGAAAAAATAAGGATCAAGACTATTTTCAGTTACTCTACGTGAGTTTTCGAACAAATTTCGAGCAAGACAAGTGTTCAAACATAACTAATTTTCGAAAATTGAATTTCCTTCCAGAATCACGTACACATTCTTTTATCGAAAAATTCTCAAAACGACCAGGTCAAAACTGGCTCAGTATTTTAGTTCGTAAAATTAGATTAATTTTTACGTAATTCAGGACTCATTATAATTTTCAAATATTGGTAATAAATATTTGAAAATCGAAAAGTTTCATCACTTTTTGAATCAAAAATTCTTTTTTTGAGATTCCCCACTTATTTTCACCAATATACATACTTGAAGTTAATTTTTTTTTTCAACTTACAAATAATTGTCGAAAGAAATGAAAAATATTATCAGTCGTTGCTTCCTAGTAAACCATGTTCCCAAAAATTTTGATCCACACTGGAACAATTTTTGATGAATAGCAAATTCGGATAAGTAAATTCTCTCGATGTCTGATGAAACAAAGAAGCCTTGTGTGAAATCTACTCGCATGTGCGTGCATCGAGAGCGAAAGGGGAATTCCCCAACTCTCACTTCGACCCAGGAAAAAGAAAAAAAGCTCTGAAAGCGACATTTGAAAAGCGTTCGCGAAATTAGGCATACGCGAGGCCAAGGAATTTCAGCGATGCGAGGAAAAACAATAATTTCGGCCTATGAAAACATGCGATCGCGAAATCTTGTTCAAACGACGCATATACTATATTTGCACGAATTTCTGGCACGAAAGCACACACCCCAACGTTTTCTTATAAATTTCTAATATCAATAATATATAACTTATATTATAATATTAATAATAATATCAAACTTATAATTATAAAATTTAAGAACCGGTGATTTTTAAATTTGAATTTGAATTTGATTTAATTTATAGTATATTTAATATACTACATATGGGGAGTTCGAGGGCGCTCAACACGTAAACATCGCTCTGCTCAGTGTCCAAAGTTCTTTATCTCGCAAGTCGGAAAAAATCTGTCCCCAAACTCGAAAGTGCCCTTAAAGT
>JAPYZK010006840.1:0-12682 GCA_030522785.1 Platygaster equestris
TGCCTGCCTGATTATCAAGACAGTACATTGTATATTATATTCAAATGTCATTTTTTTATTCGTACACTGTCAATAAGTCATTCTCCAAGTCTATCATATCATCTCGTGTGTAATTAAAATCTCATGAAATCAAAATGAATTCTCTGATAAATTATGATTAAATTGGGAGTCACTTTTGTTAAGCTTCTTCTTTTTGTGCTTATTTTTCGAAAATGGAACTCAAATAACGCGAAGAAACACGCAATATAATAAGCAATCATTGGCGGAAAAATTCAAGTTCGTCGGTCGCAATTCAAACATCACGTTTTGTGTAAGCCGGAATATCTTTCATTCTAAATTTTTCGATCGGACCCCCCCCCCCCAAATTTTTTCTGGATCCGTCCTTGCTGATAACCCATTGCAAATACAACCTCTTAATTTCCAGTTGAATAATAATAATGTCGCTAGCAGCAGCGTTGAAGTTGCAACATTCGAAAATCCGATACTAAAAATTTATACTCCTGGCGAGGTATTCAATAAAGTACACTGCAGAGCAGCATCCGTATTGTAAGACAGAAAAGTCGATTTGGTACGGCCAAATAAACGTTTGGTAAAAATAGGAAGCAAGAAATTTTTCATTTGACTGTACCAAACTTTGGTTAGCTGTACCAAATTTGACTTAAGCTGAAATAATTGTTTGTTTGAGTATATGTACGGAAACAAAAATTTATCTCAGTTAAAGACAAATTTGGTACAGCTAACCCAAATTTGATTCAGTAAAATGAAAAATTTCTTATGTCCTATTTCTACCAAACCTGTATTTTACTGTATCAAACCGACTTTTGTGTGAAACGAATTTTATAGCGCATAAATTTGCACGCAAATCCCTAAACAAAAAATGTTTGCAAGCAGCATGTTATATCTAGTTATCGACAATGTTGCTGAATGAAAATGTATGTACATAAATGTGTTGATATATGAGCATAACTTTTGTATAACGAATATGTTTGCTCAGGTTAGAAGTCTGAAAAATCACATTTTTCAATTCCTTCGAGTACAGTCCGTGCTTACTGGTGCAAATGTATTCTTTGACCGCAGAAGATTAAGTATAGTCAATTCCGCAAGGTAGAAAGTAATACGGAGGAAAACGTGTGCGTATAAGTTTTTGCTGTTGCGTTCAAATTTGTAAGATGTGGAATGTTCTGCTTACAATTTGGACTCTGCGGTCACTCCACGGTCATGGAAATTATAATTAATACGTGATGTTATATATTTTTTGACTTCGCGACTTTTATTGCAAAACAGTTTTGATGGCAAAATTATACTTGGGAAGACTCAACTGAATGGAGCGCACAGAAAGGTCCTCGTAGACATTATCGCACAAAAAATTTCAGCTGAAATCGCAAGTACGCGCAACATAAATAAGTTCATCAAAAAAAAAAAAAATCAAATAAAAAATAAACTTTCAAACACTTTTGTGTTGCGCACAATAATACATTTAGCTATTGATCTGTTAACTTCGTATAAATCATTAAAACAAGCAATGTGAATACTCGGAGTATTTCTAAAATATATGCAATTATAAAGAAAAAAGTGACTGAAAGTGTTACTTCTAATCATGTTTCATTAACTTTTATTTGCTGCAGAGTCGCCAAAATAGTCTATGAATTTCGGATTGCCGAGATAACAGCCTTGTGGGCCAAAGAAGACGCGGACCAATATTACATTTCCTACCAAAAGGGTCAAAATCGAGCCAAAGGGAAACTTTACAATAAATTTGGCAACTTGTTAAGTAAGAAAAAGAAAATCAGCGAGAGTGACTTGCAAAAGAACGTGCGAGTCGATGCTCTTGTTCAGTCAGCCGAGAACAGCAATAGTAAATTAAAAGCATTAAAGAAAATCGATTCAGCCGATAGACGACTGTAGGATTTAGGAGAAAAAACACATTTGTTGAGAGATCGAAAAAAGTCGGTCGCTAAATATTTCTATGATTATCCCGTGCTTCAAACAAATGCAGCTATTTCACTAGTCAACATATTTCCATATATACTGGTATTTTCGTACTCATCAGGACTTATAAGGATATGTCACTTTTTAAATTGCAATACTTTGTTATTCAATAACTTTTTACATATTTAGGCATATTTTCTAATTCCCATTTTTATTTATAATGTGATCACTCGATTTCAAAAATTTTCTTATAAACTCGTCAAAATATCTAAGTTTTGACAATCATAATTTTTGTGAGTGCATTGATACGAGATAGATTGTAATCTATTAAAAAACTACTCATCCCTGAGAATGAAAAATAAATCCCTCAAGACGAAAAATAAATCACAAAAATACTAACGCACATTAAACAGTGAAAGTATAATTGTTGAATTGAAATGTATAAGATGGACTTTACTGGATTTCAGTTTGAGTGGATTTTGGAATAGCGTTCTGCCCAAACACAAATGCATTATTTGATGAATGGGCCGATCTTTCGAGTCGGATTCTGAATTTGGCTGAACAAAAACCATTGCCCATTCCTGACAGATTTGATTGACGGTAACATGTTGTTCACATGCGTTCATCTAATCAATGAAATGGAGCATTTATTATGTAGAAAAATTCTTTCACAGTTGTTGACCCCGAGATTCTGGCTCGTTTCGTTCTGCCTTTTCTGTTTCGACCGGTGTATTTGAAAAAAAATCCGTGGCCTTCGAAAGCTGTAGTCGCGACATGTTTCATTCTGAAAATTGACGTGAGTACCTATGACTAGATACTATTGCGCGCTACGCGCGATGATCTCACTCTGATTTTCTTAGCAATTTATTTCAAACGCTGAACAATGTTTGATTGTTATTTTCGCATTCATAAGATTGATGTTCTTTCTGACGATTTATCAGATTTTCAGAAAATTTATTGAATTATACTTCATCAATTAATTTGCCTAATCGAAACAGATTCAATTATAACAAAAAATCAAGGAAAACTATAATCACAGAATATAAATTTCACAGCAAAACATTTCAAATGAAACACTTGAGCAAATTTGCATTACGACAATTGTACCAATGATTTTTCTAAGTTTCACAAGCGAAAATAAATTAAAATTTTCGAAGGCAACTTCGAGGAATTACTTAATTAGAGTGAGCATACGAAATGGCGCCTTACTTGAGCTTCAGCTCTTTTTTCTCTTTAGGATTGCAATGCCGTAAATCCAGAAATGAGTCATTCATGTTTTAGATATTTTCACAGGACATTACTTACTGGGAACACGTGTTTAATGAACACTTGAAACAGCTGAAAAAAGATGACTTGGACAATCAGCCAATTGTAGTCGCGATCGGTCCAGTCCGAGAATTGAATGCTGTTCACATCTAGATTGGGACATGAAGGTATTCTATGAAAAACATCGTGAGAGCTGTTGATTTTCGTTTCCGTCTTTTTTCTGTTTGGATTTGGCATATCCGCGCAAAGCAGAGATCGTTTGGTATTTCATCGAAAAATGTATTTTTAATGTGACCCAAAAACACACAGCAAAACAATGTTTCAGGACGTTACTGAAGTTAACGAGGATCTTTTTTCTGAATAGTTGCACTTTGCTTTGTTATTTCTACAGATCAGTATAGTTATTGCTAATCGCCAAAACGTGCCGCTTGTATTACATGGGTTGTAAGTTCAAAAAGTTGAAAATAACATTATTTACTTTTAGCATCCAGTTCGTTCCACACATAGAAATATATATAATACAGCATTTCATAGCTGACTCTCGTTGGATACAAACATGGATTGCCCTCAAACGTCGAGTCGCCTTTCACCTTATTTCAGTTGTGTCGTGAATAATTGCAAAAGATTTTTTTCTTCGAAAAGATTGTGAAAAGCGCATATGTTGAATTAACATAGAGAGTCGTTAGAGACTATGAATTTTCCCGAGAAAATTGATGAAAATGAACCTTCAACGAGCAAGGTGTCAGAATTAACAAGACAAAATGCTTTAAGCAACTACAAATTAACAACGAATGATAGTGAAAACAGTTCGAACGGAGATCAAAAAACTGGCGATTGCCCAAGTAAAATATCTATTAATGACATGACAACACCAAAGGTAGATTTGATGACATCCGTCCTGGAAACAATATCATCTTTGAACAAAGACCCGCAACTTGCAAGATCGAAAGTACAGTCATTCGTGACCAAAATCAATTTATTTTTAAATAACTCGTACATGAACAGCATTAAAAAATTGATCGAAATTGACCAGAATGAAGAGAATGATAGTAAAGTTCTCGAAATGTTCCAAGCGATGCCAGAAAGTTTTTCTGTTTTTGGTACTGAACATGAAAGATTAAAATTTTTGAAAGATGAAAAGCTGTACATCGAACCGAACAAAGTTTTCTTTGGCCCTTCTGATAACATTAAAAAAGGTGCTTTAGAAAATAAAAATGTTTACGGTATGAGCGTTTCACTGGATGACGTTTTAGCAAAATTTTTTGAACTTGAAGATGTTTTTTCACAAGTGATTTCATACCACAAACAGCTGTTACAATCCAAAAATGAGATCGAAAATATCGTGCTGACTGAATTGTGGGAGGAGATTACGAAAGATTATAGAAATAAAATAGTAGCATACAATACTTCCGCTTTTTTTTGTATGAAAATGCGTTTGAAACAGGGAACCCTCTTGGTTCTCATGCAGGAAATCAAAAAATGAACGGCGTATATGCCACCATTTGATGTTTGCCTCCAGAAATCGCATCAAAGTTGGAGACAATATTCTTGGCTTAAATTTACAACGCTGCTGATGTTGAAACGTATAAAAAGAAGAAAGTTTTTTCCAAATTAATTACGATTTTTGAAAGTTGAGAGAAAGATGGTATTCTTATCATTGTTAATGGAGAACCCGTCAGAATTTTTTTCGTTTTAACTTTTATTTTGGGCGACAATTTAGGTGCAAATGGGCTTTTAGGTTTTGTCGAATGTTTTTCTGCCAACTATCATTGTAGAATTTGTGAAACTTTCAAATTAGTGGTTCAGCAACGTTGCCATGAAGTTGCTCCAACTTTGCGTATGAAAGAAAATTACGAGTCAGATTTGGCCCTACAAAATATGGCAGCAACAGGTTTGAAAGAGTCATGTTTGTTCAACGAGTTAGCTCATTTCCATTGCGTTGAAAACGAGTCGGTCGATTTGATGCATGACTTTTTAGATGGTATATGTAGGACAGAAATGTGAAAAATTTCGCAACACATCGCCAATAAGTACACTTCTCTTAATGATCTCAATTGGCGTTTACATTCTCACAATTATCATGGACACGAAAATAAACCTCAAACTATTTCTATGGCCGAATTCAAAAAAGGTACACTCTGCATGTCAGCTTTGGAAATGAAAACATTACTTCTTAATGCTGGTGTAATATTTGGTGGCGTGGTTTCTGATGTCAACGATGAATATTGGAAGTTGTACAAACTGCTGAGGAAAATGCTGTGCTCAGTGTTGAGAAAAACTGTCAATGTTGAAATATGTTTAACTTTGAAAGCAGCCATTAAAGAACATCACGAGTTATACATTATATTGTTAGGGAAATTGACACCAAAACATTACATTTTTCTTCATTATCCTCGATTAATGATGAAGTTTGAACCTGTTAGAAACCAATGGACTATGCGTTTTGAAGCGAAGCACCAACCCTTCAAAAAGTATGCTCGCTCAACCTACAGTCGAATTGATTTGCCTTCTAGTCTGGCAGTGAAACACCAATTAGAACAAAGTGACATGTTTTTGATACACAATCTTTTTCGTGACAAAATTTCGTACGAAAAATACAGAACCGTGATGTTGAATGATCGAGAGCTTGCTATTTCAGTTAACGATCGCAGAGATCATCCAATCAAGAAAATAACGGTCAATAACACTGTTTTTCAAACAAATACAGTCGTTTCGATGGACACAAAGGGTGTCCCTGTTTTTGCAAAAATCATTGATGTTTATAAATCAGAAATTGACGGACACAAACTTGAAAAAAGTGACTTTTTGATCCATTTAAAAAAATTTGATACTATCGAATTCAATGATAACATGCAAACTCACGTCTTCCAACCAGCAAGCAATAAAACATTCATCAATGTCGACCAGGTTTTCAGTCATAAAACGTGGCAACTAACTTTCATCAAAGAAAAGTTTCACATTAGTTTTTCGATGCTGTGGGTAGTGGCAAATGACGTTAGTTTGTCAAACTATCCTGGTTAAGATCCGGCAAGGAAAAACGAAAAAAAATCATCTCCTGTTTTATTATTTACAGCCCCGTTTGTTCTCCAACATTTTTTCATCGAACCAAATTTTTTACCACAAACCTCGCACAACTTCGACAAGTTTACGTTGTTATGAAAAATGTTGAGACTTGTTTTACAGGAGAAATCCGTTAAATATTACGTTTTTACTCAATTCGATAAAGAATACGCTCTAAAAGTTTCAATTAATGTAAAGAGTGTAAAGTCCTTAATGGCTGCTTTCAAAATAATCCGTTACAAAAGTTCCCTGTACTTATGTGGTAGTAGATTACGTTAATGAGCATTAAAAACGACGTATAGGTTCTGAATTTTAAGACTGCGATAAGGGCCATATTGTGTGATGCTCTGCTTTGATCAATGTACGTTTTTTTTTAAATAAGTTGTTAGTTACCCACATAAGATTGTGATAGTAACTTCAGGCATAAGTAAAGAATTCTGAGATCCCAAAAATTCATATAGAAAGGCTACTGTAAAAAATTGAGTTGATTTTTTCACACAAAAAATCGATGTTTTTAATTACTCTCAGTCTAATCAAGACGTATTTTGTAACATGAGTGGAACCTGATAATTGATCTTTGAAAAAACACGAAAATGATCACAGTAATTCATTTACGTTCTCCTATAACTTGGATAGAATCAAGTCACATTTCGCTATGATATTGCTCATATATAATAATAGAATTGACTTGAAGGATCATTTTTGGTATATCAAACAAAAAAGTTAAATTACAATCGATGATTGTTCAAAATCCTGAAATTTTAAATATATCGATCTTTCAAGCAGTCACTCTGAAAAGTAAGAAATGCAACAAACAAATCTATGACTTAAAATGCCATTTGAGCGTAACAGTTCATAATTGCGATATTCAATGAAATTATTCCAATGTTATCACATATTATGTCACGCAAATAGCTTTATAGTTTCAGTTGGAGCAAAATGTCACGATCTTGCTATGAAAAATTTTCTGACGTATATCAGGAGGTAACGTGTTACGAATATGTCTGTACTCGCCTTGGGCTCGTACAAAAAACTTTTTTTCGCCAAAATAGAGATTCCTGTATCGTGGAGAATTATTTTCAATCAGTAGTGTTGCAATGAAAGCGATAAACATTTTTTCTTACCAGAATGGTGATATTCCAACCACTGTTATGTGTAAACCTTTCTTTTAAGTCGTACGTGTTGATAGCAGCACAAAAAGGCTACATAAGCAATGCGTAGACTAATTTCACAATTTTTCATTGTCGTTGGAAATTGATTCGTTCATAAATACTTTTATTCAAGTTACTAAAAATGATTCCTGGTAGAAACTCGTATTTCGAGGTATTGAGCAGCAGTATATTCAGCTTGAGGGAATAGGCAGATTTTGCATGATCCAGAAACAGAATCAAAGTCAAGAATTCTACGAAAAACTGAAGAGATACAGGAGAGAAAGATATTCGAAAAACTTTTTCTGCTGCCATGTTTGAATGTTTATTACATAAATAGCGTAAATATTTCCCAAAATAAAATAGTCACATTCTTGAAAATGTTAAATTTTGAGATTATGAAAAATCGATTCGACTTTAAAAAAAAAGCGACAACAATAAACAAGTTCTAATAAAAAATGTGACATCGATATTTTTATACTAGTTCATCTGTGAAAAAATTAGCTCGTCAACTTTACTTATCATTAAAGAAGGTTGTTACTGACGTTCACGTAAAGGCGTATTAAATCTGCTATGATTTCAATGTGGTGGTGAAGTTTGTACGAAAAACAGGCCGTCCGTTATTTTAGCTCTAGAAATGCATCTCATCTGATTTCTTATTCGAAATGATGTAGTTTGCTCCAACTTTTTCGTTCAGTAGGAGCAATTGAAATGTTCGTCAGCCGGACTGAGAATTTCAATCATAACCAATCCAACTGAAAATTCAGTTAGACGTACCGAAACTGACAGACATTTTTCTCAGTGTATTTGCAGATGTATTGAATATCATAACTGTGGATAAATTGAATTGTAATTTGATTAATAGTATTGCCCTCCATACGAAGGGCAATACGAGCTCCTCACGAGCGGATATCATAAATTGACAGCGAAAATTATTAATCCCAGAGAATGGAAACGAATTGAAACAAAAGTTTGTGAAGGAAAAAGTAGCATTGCCTTCTGCGAAATTGAGTTTTCCGGCTCCGGACTTCTCCTGTACCGAAGTCCGGAATATTTTTGTTTACAGTTGAATGAGATTTAGCAAGACGGAGATAACGTGGACTCTACGACCAAGAGGAAAAGAAGGAAAAACAGCAGCCAAAGCAATGATTCGGACGTACGTATCTATGTATTTTCCATGTGCAGTATTGAAATTCGGTCGTTTGTATCTGTGTATACGTATGTAATTCAGTAATAATCTTTTTTATAGCAAGACGATGAAGCTATCGACTTGCTCAAAGAGAAGAACAGAACAAGAATGATCGAGCAAATGAAAAATCAGGCCGCTGTACGTATCAATATCGTTTGCTAAAAAATACGTACCCTGATAAAGAGATTGCAATTCTTCTAGGTAGCAGTTGAGGAAAATGTATGAATTACAAAATTGTACAAAAAAACTCACAATAACAACGATTGTGGAAAAAGCTGTTAATTCGGAAATGTGTTAATGATACAGCGTTTTGAATATCTAAATTTGAAACTGTATAAGAATTATTCAAATTCATCTAAAGTGTATTATTTCTGAAAATTTTCGAATTACCAGGACTTTTCCATTTGACAAACTGAAAATCTTCTAATTTCGAAAGTCTTTCAATCAAGTTCTTCTAAAATGTATAGGATGAAATTCAATTTGCATTCTCTTGTTATTTGAAAAATTTGTGGAATTCACTGAATTTTTAGGTAATAACAGCATTTTATTAATTTTCAGAAGTTGAGAGATTTAGAATCATTCATAATTTGGAAAAATTATTCAAGTTTCGAGAAATCACAAAATTCCCATAATTCTGATATTTTCGGAAACTTACAATTATTCCTTTACTTTATATATTTTCAGAATGTTATTTTTCGAATTCGTGAAATTTTTCGACTATTTGTGCAAATAAGTGTAATGTTAGACTTTTATAATAGGTCTACTTTCTGAATTCATATGAAATCTTCCAATACATCATAATGTTCAAATTGTCGGTATCTACTGAATGTTTGGAATAATATCGAACTATCCAAAATTCTTAATATATATCAAATTTGCGATAAATTTGAAATTCGCTAGATTTTCGAAAACATTTAAACTCTGAAAATGTCTGCTCTAGCAAAGTGGCCAGTCACTTGTGGTCACCAATTTTGATGAATAAAGTCATGACCAGTGACGACCATTCAGTATTTGAATTTTTTTTCGAAACTTATCTGTTCGAATTTCCAACAAAGTTTTTTTTTCCTCTCGATGAAGGAATATAGCTTAACGATTCCAACACGTACACTGCAAATCCGAGTGTGTTATTTCCCATGGTCACTTTTCACACGCTTAAGCGTGTGTCAAGTAACACACTTGACGACGGGTCAAATTACACACTTCACGTGTCATTTTCAAACAGAACACCGGTAATCTGTGTTATGTGACACGTAAAGTATGTTATTTGACAAACGTGAAAAGTGTCGACTGTATGTTTTAAAAATGACACACTTATTGAGTAAGTCACTGTAAGCTCGATGCACTTTGTGTGTTATTTCCGTTACACACTTTCGACACCTTTCACGTGTGTCAGATGACATACTCAACGTATCACGTGACACAGATAACCTGTGCTCTGGGTCTAAATGACACATGAAGTATGTTACTTGACACACGCTTAAACGTGTCAAAAGTGACCATGAAAAATGACACACTCAGATTTGGAGTCTAGATTCGAAAATATATATCCGTTGAAAATAACTCTGAAGTTGTGTGCTGGAGTGATTATGATGTTTACGGTTCTTGCAGGATTTACAATATAATGCAAGCGATGACAGATGTGGAAATTCTGAACTGTGCACTTCTATCAATGAATCCTCCAGCCACTTCTATCAATGAATCCTCCAGCTGTTTGGCGAACCAGAATGGAAACCAGGATTCTGTGCGTTTCGTTAGACCGGAGTTCGGAAAGACACCAAGCACTCCTATTAATGAATCTTCAAGCTGTTTAGCAAACTAGAGTGGAAACCAGGAGTCTGTGAGCACTGATAGACAGGACCTCGGAAAGATATCTTTCACGAACAGTGAAGAACGTCTTCCTGCAGGATCGTCGAAAGTAATGACAACATCGACTCCAATAATGTAAAGGGTAAAAACTAACATTTGCCTACTGGAATGTAATGTTTTTTAGTACATTGGTATCGTCAGGGTTTAGAAGTTACGCGTTACTTGTACCGCGTTACTCTAAAACGTTACATTCCTCACTGTAACGATAACGCAACGCGTTAATTTAATTGCAAAGTACGATAATGGTAACGCGTTACTTTTTAAGCAATTACTTGTGACATTTCCTGTTCTCACTCTCATGAACTTGCAGTTACGAACTTTTCGAAAAATTTTGGCGTTTTTACAAATATTGTAGTTTCAAAACTAGAGTTTCATAATTTAAAAATTTGGAAGAGTATCAAAGTCGTGCTTTATCGTACAGTTCTGAAGCTTTTAAACTTGCGGAAATATTGGAGATTCGGATTTTTTAAATAAAACGATGAATTCTATACATTTTGGCGAATATCAGTTTGAATTTTGAAAGTTTTGTATCATTAAAATCTTGAAGTTCTGTGTCGACTTTGGAGAATATCAGGAGAGTTTGGAAGAATTTCGTACTTTTCATATTTGAAAACTTTCGGAGAGTTCATATAGTTTCTCTGAACATCTGGAAAACTTCTATGTTTTCGGAGTTTCGAAATTCGAAAGTATTGGGAAATTGGAGATGTCTGCGATTTTCAAGGACGGAGAAATTTCAAAAAAATCTATTAATACCAGTCATTTCGTCCATTGTTTGTCAATGTTTGAATGTTTAAACAAAGATGCCATTCTCACAAGAAAAGTAACGGGACGTTACATTTTACAGGCCGTAAAGGTAACGTGTCGTTATCTTTTTCGAAGTAACGGTAACGTAACAAGTTACATATTTTCCACCTCAGTAATGGTAACGTAACGCATTACAATTTTCTAAGTAACGTGCCCAACCCTGGTTTTCATTTGATATCTATCTTCATGGACACAATATTCTTTTTCGTAGCCTGGTCCAATGAGTTTCACAAACGCTAATTCAAACGCAGAACTACAGACCTTGCGATCGACCTGTCGTTATTGATCAACCGAAAATCGAGAATCAAAAAGACAACTGAAGAACGAGCGTCAAATGCATAACGAGCTAACTCGTTTGTATGTCGATTCGCAGAAGCAAGTCGTTGACTTTTTCAATGAACTCAGAGGTAGAGAACTTGATATTCATTCATCTTGAAAGAGCACTGTTGAATTTCTTCGTCGATATATCGCGAAAAAACGTTTAATTGATTCGCAGATATTAATCGAGACTCCGTGCGCAACAATAAAGAAACAGCGTCACCTAGCACCGGCTATCCGATAATTGGACGATCAAAGAGGAGTGACGGCTTTGTGTAAAACAGATTTTTGTTCTTCAAGTGCAAGGAACAAGATAGCTGTTTAGTAGCAAATTTTTTCAACGATCGGATATTTCCTCTATCAATTTTATATTCTAGACAATAGCTCAATCGTATTTAGTCAGTAACGACCCCGGAATAAAATGTTATTGAACGAAAATTTCCATGTACTCTTGCAGGCTCATGTTGGCAAAAAAAAAATGGGTGTCGACCACGAAATTACGAAATCCGGAAGGATTTCGTCCGTCGCTATAAAAAAAATAGATAAAAAATATAAAAGAGCGCGCTCGAAGACGAAATCCAGCTGGGAGTATAATACGGAAATAATCATCGACGTCTTCGTCTCACGCGCGCCGCTTAACGGGCCCCTCTCTCTTCCACTTATACACCTCTCTCGTTCGGCCCGTTCGCGGCAACATTTTTTTTCTCCGCCTCCATGAATTTTTGAGGTTCCCATGAGTATCATTATGATTATTCTTTCTTCAGAAAGCAGTGGGCCGGGTGGCGTACATATTGCCGTCATCTGTTGCACTATTGCCAACAGCGATGTGAATTGTGATTTGCGACTCACAATTGTATACCTGTCTCTCTCGCTCTCTGCCCCGATTACCTAACTTTATCTGTGTGTCACCTGAGAGTCGCATAGAAATATGATGACTGATGATGACAATTCAGTCCGTCTGATCAGTAGATGAACAAAGCGGGTTCTGACCCCCCCCCCCCCACCCACTCCTCTACCTTTTACCCGAACCGCGCGCTTCCCCCACCCTTCCGCGGAAGTTCCCGAAGCTTCCCCCACCCTTCCGCGGCACGTGATCGTTAAG